>JAPCYS010002052.1:0-78599 GCA_028641055.1 Alopecurus myosuroides
GTAAATTAGGTGTGGCGCGACAGGTTTAATTTTCCTGCCCGATAGTAGCTCGATTCGGCAGACAGAGACGCTATCGAATTAAACCAGTACCAGAAAATGAAGTTGGGTGGCGGCCACTGGCCACAAGTTCGTTGCTCCCGACACACAGCTGCCGTCCAGCACAGTGTGGATCGATCCAGAGCATGCCCAACTGTACGTAAGGTAAGGTAGTACTCCACAGCTAACGGTGATATAAGGTACAGTGGGGTTTTATAGTGACAGACAGTTAGGGATGAACTGCAGGCAGGTGGTAGGCTTGACTCGATATCAATATTAAAAAAGGTGGTAGGCTTGAACAAGTCGCCTCAGTTTCGACTATGATATACTATGCCAGTTAATCTAAATGATCTTTGTGTGCTTATAATACTACTGACGCTGGGTTTTTATAGCTCTGCTCTTATAATACTGCTGACAGTGGGATTCTACAGTGCGACAGGTAGTCGATCAGGGATGAACTGCAGGCAGGTTGGTAGGTTTGAAGAATTCTCCCTAGTTCGTGTGGCTACAGGTAGTAGTTTTACAGCTAGATATAGTAGTGCTAGTAATACTAGTCTGATGCTCTTGTTTGAATGAATAAAACAAAAGGATATGTGAACGTGCGAGTAAGATTTGGTCTACGGTAAGAGAGAAGTCCTGTGTTTCTTACCGAGGTGCTGTTGGCCGCCCACGACGACGCGTTGGCCGACGTCATGACCAGCGTCATGATCCCGGTAGTCGCCGGTGCGGCGGCCGTCCACTCCATCTCGCCGGCGACGGCGAGGCCCAGGAACAGGAAGAAGCCGCCCAGGTGGCTGCAGCAAGCGAAGCAAGTCGGGAATCCAGTCAGCCGAACAGGTTCAGATGAAGCAAGTACAAATGCAGATGGGTTAAATCGATCGGAGGAGGAAGAGGGGAGGTGGCGACGTACGTCCAGACGTTGAGCGTCTCGTTGTGCCATGCGAAGACGCTGCGGAGGGCGTCGCGGACGGACCACTCGGAGCGGTAGTGTCCCCGGATGAACTCGTTGTCCCGGAGGTAGTCCGGCAGCTCCTCGAACCGCTTCAGCCGCGGCAGCGGCCCCCATCCCTCCTTCCCCATCTCCTTCTCCAACGATGCCCGCGACAGCACCACGATGTCGTCGTCGTCGTCCAGGAGGTCGGCCGCGTGGCCGCAGCAGCCTCCGCCGCCGCGGTGGCGCAGCGTCGTCACGGTGGTCGTGGTTGTCGTCATGGTCGCCATGTGCTCGTGGCCGGCGTGCGGGATGGTGGTTGTGCGCGCGCGCGGGGTCGATCGGGACTCTGGGACGCACGGCACGGCGATGGTCAGAGGCCGTATGGCGCATTTATATAGACAGGACGACTCCTCTGTCTGTGCGTATGCCCGCGCGCCCGCGAGTCCAATTCCGATTCGAAGAGCAGTAGCCGCCTGGATCGCGGGGCCCGCCCACGCCAATACCTATAATCCTAATCACAGTACGCGACTAGTCGAACAGAACTCTGTATCTACTAAACCGGATTAAAGATATTCGCAGAAATAATAAAAAGGATTTTAAAGCTCACGCATCATAAAGGACAACAAAATCCACTCAGAAAAAGAAAAGAAAAGAAAAGACTCTTCCTGTTGTGAAAAGACGAAGAGCGTTGAGACCGCGAATGAATACACGTCGCCGTTGACATGTTCCGAGGGCGAGAGGAAATGAATTTTGCAGATTGATGGACGGCGAGGATGGTACGGTTGGGGAGGTTGGCGAGCTGTCGGGGAGCGCGCGCGCGCGCGAGGAACGTGCGCTTCTTCCGCAGGTGTGGGGCGGCTCGAGTTTCGCTTCCTCTCTCGCTCTACACTCTACATGGGACCGTTGACGTTTGACTCGCCTGGGCTGGGCGCTGTGTGAAGGAAATGAATAGGCTTATCTGACAAGTCATCTGCCATCACACGAAAGTTCGGGAAAGATTTGAAGAAACGGGAAGTAGGTGCGGCCGAGTCGCTCGCCGTAGCTTTTTGAGGTAATTACGGTAGCTCGCTGTAGCTGTAGCGAGCGTTTAATTAGGCGGGCCTGAGGTGTAGGTTGGGCAACCGCTGTCCCGTCTACTACTCAATTCATTCCGGCAACGTCGACGATGACCGAACAAGTGGAGAAACCGACCCAAGAAGAAAGCGCGATCGAGGGAGCCTACGTCTCCACGCTCCGCACCACACGCCGTGACGCCCGGCAAGGCAAGCACAGGGGCGCCTGCCGTCAACGGGGTGGCAACACCTATCAGTTATGCGTGCGTGTGTGCGTCTGCTGTGAAAGTACATAGACTGCCTTGTCCTCCTGCTCCGTGATGTCAATGATCCTGATTATTTTAAGCCGGAAAGAAAGTAAATCTCAAGCTGGTATTCAAATTTTTACACCATCTCTAGCGGATTCCGTAAAACCTCGCCGGCCCAGATAATTCCGGCCGATACGTATAATCTATTTTTTATGGCCCCGAATAGGTTTCAAATATAATGCCGGTTCGGAAACAAATTTAGGGGACTCCCGATATGCAGCCTGTCGTCGCTATGTGTAGGGGGCGGTTTAGAGTACGCACCCACAATACGTGACACACTCATGGTTTCCTAATGGTGGAGCACTGCGTGAATGAAGCTCTGTGCGCTCGTCAAAACCTAAAACAACAAATTGCCAAATCTAGTTGCGATCTGGATGACAACCCGACGACACACTTGTATTATCCGGGAGATTGACAACTTCTTTTGATCACGTCGCCTATGTGACTTATGTTGTCCACATTTTTATACAAGACTTTTTTGCTTGTTTACAAAGAAACCTAACAAGTTCCAGAAAAGAAATAATGTTTCTCGAATTAAAATAGCCTTGTTTGGTCTAAATCAAACATCCACAAAAACAATCGTGTTGGTCCCTAAAGAAATTACTTGGCCCCCTTAAAATATTTTTCTAAACCTAATTTCTCGCAAGGTATACTAGGTTTACAAAATAACAATTCTTAGTCGATTTTATTTTTTCTTATGTTTCCATGTGTGTCTGTTTATTTTTATGATCATTTTATTATCTTTAAATACTCCCTCCGTCTCATTATTAATTGAGCTAAAACGGATGTATATAGCACTAAAAACACGTGTAGAATAGTATTTTTTAGGGCTCTCGAGGTTAAGAATCTAACAAGTATCATAATATTGGTTTATAGTGTATGGTTTGCTAGCTTGGTTGCAACAACGTAGAGAACTATCATGTGTTTGAAATATTTACAACTAGTATTTTCTTGATTCTTCTTCCGGCCCCCAACCCTATCTTACCTGTTGGTATCTATCATGATCAGTTCACGAAGCCTCCGTAATTATTTATTATTATGTGCTTTTAATGGTCGTAAAATTGTACATGGGGTTTGTTTGGTTTCCAGCTACAACTTGACAACCCTAGGTTTGCCAAGTGGTGGCAGCCACAAAATTTTGGCTGAGAAATTGGGTACCACAAAGTGTAGCAAGAGTTGGCGAAAAGTTCACTCTTTGACAAATGGGACATATAGATATCAAAGTGTGCCAAGAACCAAGCACAAACCACACTGCCAAAGTTAGCCTTGACTAGATGTGGCTAGGAACCAAACACCCTTGGAGAAAAGTTTAAACCAATACACTATTATATTATTCTCCCATGAGTTACATTTATTTGTCTATCAACAAACAACAAGAACAATAAGTTGTTACAAATGCTTGTGACTTGATCCCTCTCTGATTTCTCATGATTAGCCGGAGATTTCAAAATTTATGCATTCAAGCTTATCTCGGAAGCATTTAGTCCGTGGACAATCCTATGGAAAACACTTTTCTCCAACCAGCTACAGCTACAGTCGGCTGGGACGTGCGTGTCCTTACATCTTGCCATGCCTCGCGCCAGCGCGGTCGTGTGAGACAGCGCCCCCGATGACTGAAGACAATCGTTCGTTGTGGCTGCGCTGAGACCACTGGCCGCTGCCATCGCCGCGGATTCCCCTGGTCACCTTCGCCTCGAAGCTCCGCTCTAGATTCCCTCGCCGCAGTTAATTCCTCCGGTCGCCGTCGCCCCAAAGCTCCGCTCGGTGCCAAGGCCACATGATATAGGTGTCCGTCTAGAGGAGCTCCCTCGATGCCCCTGTTCCTGCTCTGCTCCGTCTTTCCTGAGACCTCTGTGATACGTTCCAAACGTATCTATAATTTTTTATTGCTCTATATTTATTTTCAATCAATTGCCCCATGTTTTATACATGTTTTATATCATTTTAAAGATATTTACAGGACTAACCTATTAACCCACTGCACAGAGCCAGTTCCTATTTTTTGATGTCCTTTTGTTTTGGCAAAGTTGTACATGAAATATTCGTGAAAAGTCCTGAAAATTCAAGGAGGCCAGTTTTTACTCGGAACGGAGAGTCCTAAGGACAGTTGGAGGGGGGTCCCACAATACTCAGGCGATGGGTGGGCGCGGCCAACGGAAAAGTCTTGGAACCCTCCCGGCATTGGCCTCTTCACCTATATATAACTCGTGGCCTCAAAACATCGGAGAAGTGGAAATTTTCCACGAAACTGATATGGAGACGTCGTCACGTCGAAAGTAAAATCTAGCGTTTCTAGAGTCCTGATCTGGCACCCTGAAGGAAGGTGGAATCGACCTAAGAAGAAAGCGCGAGGACGCGTCTCCACGCTCCGCACCACACGACGAGACTCCTGAGAAGGAAAGCACCGGAAAGCACCCCCAGGTCGGCACAGGGGCGCCTGCCGTCAATGGGGTGGCCAAAGCTATCAGGTATGCGTGCGTGTCCATGATACGTCATAAAAGTATCTATAATTTCTGATGTTCCATGTTGTTTTCATACCAATTGCTACATATTTGCTATACGTTTTACATCATTTTTATGGATTTCCTGGGACTAACCTATTAACAAGATGGCACAACGTCAGTTCATGTTTTCTGCTATTTTTGGTTTCAGAAAAGTTGTTCTGGAAATATTCTCGGAACTGGACGAAACGAAAACCTAGGGTCCTATTTTTATGTCAAGCACACGGAGTCCGGAGGAGACCCTGAGGGGGCCTGGAGGGCCCACACCATAGGGTGGTGCGGGTGCCTCCTGGCTGCGCCACCAGTTGGTGTGGCCCCCTATCCACCTACTGACTTGCCCTTGCGCCTATATAAACTACTCCTCGGGAAAACCCTAAAGACCCAAGCCTTTCCAATAAAAAAGTTCCATAGCCGTCGTCATCGTCAACCCTAGTTCGGGAGGGTTCTGAAGCTCTCCTCGGCACCATGACGGGAGGGGAGTTCATCACTAAAGGGCTCTACACCATCATCCCTGCCTCCGGAGTGATGAGTGAGTAGTTCATCCTTGAACTATGGGTCCATAGTAGTAGCTAGATGGTTGTCTTCTCCTCTTTATGCCTCATGTTTAGATCGTGTGAGTTGCCTAACATTATCAATATCATCTTATTGCAATGCTACATGTTGTGTTTGCTGGGATCCGATGAATATTGAATGCGATATTCAGTGATTATCAATCTATCATGTTCTTTCATGTGTATGTTATTTATGATCTTGCATGCTCTCATTTACTAGTAGATGCTTTGGCCAAGTTGATGCTTGTAACTCCAAGAGAGGGTATTTATGCTAGATAGTGGGTTCATTTCTTCCTTTTATCCATACTCGAGTGACAAAAACGTAACGTATGGGGGATGTGTTGTTGCCATTCGGGAGAAAACAACGATGTTTACATTATTTACATTGCACACTTTGCTTAATGCAATTATCTATTGCTTGAACTTAATACGGAAGGTTTGATTGGATTACACTCCGAGGGTGGATTATCAGTCATAGATGCAGTTGGATAACGGTCTATGAATTGTGTTGTAATGCTCGCATAAATCACATTGTAATCACCATGTCATGCATATGCACTACGGTGCAGCTTTTATATCTGTCAATTGCCCAGCTGTAATTTGTTTACCTAGCATGTTATCTATCTTTTATGGAGAGACACAACTAGTGAATTGTGGACCCCGGTCCATTCTTTTACAATGATAATACAACCACAACAAACATTGTTTTCTTTACTGCAATCACTGTTTTCCTTCCATTCACTGCCATCACTGTTCTGTTTTAATTTACAGCAAACTATTACTGTTTTCCACACTATACGTCTAATTCTTTGTTTTCAGCAAAACAGGTGAAATTGACAACCTCATTGTTTTGTTGGGCAAAGTAACTTGGTTGTGTTGTGTAGATTCCACGTTGCTGCTAAATCGGTAGTGCGCCCTGCCAACATCAGCTGCCAACAAACTTCGGAAGTGATTTCTTTCTCCTACTGGTCGATTCAACCTTGGTTTCTTTTTAGGGAAAACTTGCTACTGTACTCTTGATACCTTACACTTGGGGTCTCCCAACGAGCGTGTGTTTACCCGCCATCAAGCAAGTTTTCTGGCGCCGTTGCCGAGGAGGAAGAGGATTTCTGCAAGGGGAGTCTATCACGTCCAATATCTTTACTTAATTTTTGTTTTCCTTAGTTATTTTATTTTGTCTTGTTTGCTTCTATATATCGAAAACACACACAAAATTAGTTCTTATTCTAGTTGTTATTTTTATCATGTTTTTAATCTTGCTAAAATGAGTAATCCTAAGAACATTAAGTCGTGTGACTTTACTAGCACCAACAACAATGATTTTATTAGTACACATATTGTTCCACCTGCTCTTACTGCTGATTTTTATAAAATCAAGCCTACCCTGTTAAATCTTGTTATGAGAGAGCAATTTTGTGGTGTTAGTACTAATGATGCTGCTGCCCATCTTAATAATTTTGTTGAACTTTGTGAGATGCAAAAATATAAAGATGTAGATGGAGATATTATTAAACTGAAATTGTTTCCTTTCTCTTTAAGAAGAAGAGGTAAAGAATGGTTGCTATCTTTGCCTAGATATAGTATTGATTCTTGGACTAAATGTAAACATGCTTTCATTGGAAAATATTTCCTCATGCTAAGATTATATCTTTAAGAAGTGGCATTATGAATTTTAAGCAACTTTATAATGAGCATGTTTCTAAAGCATGGGAAACAATGAAATCTTTGGTAAAGAATTGTCCCACTCATGGACTTACTACTTGGATGATCATCCAGACCTTATATGCAGGGCTGAATTTTTCTTCAAGGTACCTTATGGATTCGGTTGCTGGAAGAACCTTTATGTATATGACTTTGGGTGTTGCAATAAAGCTTCTTGATGATATGATGGTAATTATTCTTATTGGCACACTGAGAGAGCTCCACCAGGTAAGAAGGTAAATTTTGTTGAAGAAATGTATTCCTTGAGTGATAGGCTTGATGATATTATGTCTACGCTTGTGAATGGCCATGCTCCTATTGATCCAAATAATGTTCCTTTAGCCTCTTTGGTTTCTCAAGAAGAGCATGTTGATGTGAACTTCATTAAAAACAATAATTTCAGCAACAATGCTTATAGGAATAATTTTGGTAGCAACAATTATAAGCCATATCCTTCTGCCAATGGTAATGGTTATGTTAATTCCTACAACAACAATAGAAGTGTACCCTCCAATCTCGAAAAACATACTTCAGGATTTTATTACTACACAAACTTCTTTTAATAAATCCGTTGAGGAAAAATTTGGCAAAATTGATGTTCTTGCTTCTAAAGTTGATACCCTTGCTCTTGATGTTGATCTTTTGAAACTAAAAGTTATTCCTTATGATGTCAAAGAAAGAAAAACTCCGAGTTCCATTCAATTTAGAACTGATAACAATGTTAGAATGTTAGCTGAATTGCATGCTAGGTGGAACAGGGAAGATGAACTTGCTAGAAAAAATAATATAGGAAAATTGTGTACTATTACCACCACTAGTAAAACCAAAGCTTCTAATTCTAGTAAACCTCCTACTATCAATGGTAAAGTAATTGGTGTTGGCAATGTCTCCACTTCTTCTGCTAAACGTTTAAAGTTGCCTAAAACCACCAAAATTGTTATCGATAAAAGTGCTGAAATTTTTCTAGATATAGGAGGGTCCCATTACCTTTGATAAAAATGATCTTGATTTTGATTGTTGCAATATCTATCAAGTAATTATGTTCCTACAAAAGCTTTCTAGTAGTCCTGATGCTAAAACTATGAGTATGGCTTTTACAAAACATATTACAAATGCTCTCATGCAAATTAGAGAAGCAGAATTAAAATGTGAAGCCTCAATTCCTAGAAAGCTAGAAGATGGCTGGGATCCCATCATTAAAATGAAGGTGGATGATTTTGATTGTAATGCTTTATGTGATCTTGGTGCTAGTATCTCTTTTATTTCTAAGAAACTTTATGATATGCTTGATTTACCACCTTTGGAACACTGTTATTTGGATGTTCGTCTTGCTGATAATGCTAGAAAGAAACCTTTGGGAAGACTTGATGATGTTCTTATTATGGTCAACAACAACCCTGTCCCCAATGATTTTGTTGTTATGAATATTGAATGCAATGCTTCTTGTCCTATTGTTTTGGGAAGACCTTTTCTTCGAACCGTTGGTGTTGTTATTGATATGAAAGTGGGTAATATTAAATATCAATTCCCAGTCAAGAAAGGTATGGAACACTTCCCTAGGAAGAGAATGAAATTGTCTTTTGATTCTATTATTCGAACAAATTATTTTTTTGGATGGTTCTTTATTGGAAAACACTTGATTCTCTCTTTCTATGCCTACCTGAAAGGCGTTAAAGAAAAGCACTTCTTGGGAGATAACCCATGTTTTTATTGTTGCATTGTTTTTCACTGTTTTCTTTGAGTAAAGGTGTTATTTACTTCTGTAGCAACTCCTTGTATATTTATTTTCATTTATTTGTTGTGCCAAGTAAAGTCTCTAGTGAAAGTTGGTGTTAGCTTTGGATTTCTACGCAGAAAGCAGATTCATGTTTTCCACTGTTAAATTCGTGTAAAATCACAGAAAGATCAAAATGACCTTCAAATGTTTGTGCTTAATCCTCAGTTATTTCCTAAACTTTTTCTAGTTTTAAGTTTTTCGATTTGAGCAATGTAAGTGCCTCGTAAAATTCGTCTTTATAGTCTGTTCTGGTTTTGACAGATTTTGCCTTTTACATTGCATTCTCTCATTTACTATGTCGAGTGGATTTCTTTGCTCCATACAACATCAGTGGCTGCAGCTAATGTTAAAAAGTATTAATAATTCTTGTATCCATGCAGATCATGTGAGTTTTTGATTCTGCTCTAACCCTCTAATGAGAATTACTTCGAGTATGGTGTGAAGGAAGTTTTCAAGGGTCAAGAGAAGAGGGTGATATAATGTGATCAAAAAGAGTGAACCCCAGCAAATTCCAAGAAGACTCAAGCGTCTAAGCTTGGGTATTCCCAAGGCATCCCCTCCTTCATTAGCAACTTATCATGTCACTTCTAGTGAAACTATATTTTTATTCGGTTACATCATATGCACTTTACTTGGAGCGTCTGTTTGTTTTTATTTTATTTTGTTTTATTTTCCTTGCTGCAATAAACTTAGTTGGAACCTAGCATTCTTGTGTGGGAGAGATACACGCTCCGCTTTTTCATATGAATACTCATATTCCTCAATATCTTGCTCGTATTCTTCGTTTTTCTTCTAGCTACTGCAACTCCTCCTCTTTTTAGCTCATGTTTTTCATGCATCTCGTTTTCAGAGCTGTTAGTTCTTCTAGAGTAGTGCTAGTCTCTAGTTTCATTGATATATCATATGGAGAGTTTTTGTTTAAATAATATGATGGTGTTGGAAAGCAATAAAATATTTCATGCTTATAACAGTGCAAATAGAAGCTTGTTTAGACTGTGGCTAGACTTTATCATGCCATGTTAGATATTATTCTAATTCTATGCCGAGTAATTATTGATATAGCATGACTTGTACTAAACATCTGAGAGTTCTTAATGTGCCGTTGAAAGAATCATGCATTTTTTTTATCGTATCAAAGCATAATATTGTGGTATTCTCCTTTGAATGCTTTATTTGGTTGACTTGGAGCATCCTTACACAACGTTATGACTATAAACGAGTCACCTCTATCCTCCATGATTATTTAGTTTTTGACTTGTAATGCTATGTATGTTTTGATCAATAATGTTTTTGTCGCTGCTAGTCTTTGCTAGCCTCCACATGAGCTCTACTCGTGCATCCAACTCCCAAAAACCAAAGTTTTCCAAATGTGTCCACCATACCTACCTACATGTGGTACTTAACCGCCACTCCAAATTAAATTGCTCATGTGTTACCTTTAAAAGCTTCAAAATTACACATGTTCTGTGCCCCTGTTTTAGCTCATCAGGACGCACATAGAGAATATTTATCTCACTTGTTGATTGGACTTCACACACCTGGACTAGTGGCACATCCGCCTATCCAAACGCTATAAGAGCTGGCATTCGGGGTGCTCAGCCCCAAACTGTGGTTATATAAATTGTCTTCACTATTTTGCCCCTGATTTATCATTCAAAGCATAATTGTGTAAACAAAAGATAAAGAGGGATGATCTTCTACCCCAGTTGCATCCTTCAATGGGAGCCGCTCTTGCGAAGTCTAGTTGGCTTGTGACGTACTATATTGGATGTTTGGTATTCGTTGACATAAACATACACCTCCCTCAAAACTGTTTTCAATACCTATGTTTTAGTAAAATTAAATGCTCTAGCACATGAGTTAATCCTTGCTGGCCTTTCTTTTACTTTTATGTTGAGTCTTCAAAGTTGAGAGAGCGTAGTTGCCATTCTGAGTTTAATGTGCATTTGTCCCAAACATTATTATTGATTAATTCATGCCATTTTATTACTTTCTCTCAAACTATCTGTTTCTAGTCACCACTTTACTTTTAAGGTTTCCTGGCTTTTATGTTTTGCTCCACTCTTAAGGACAATCTTAATACCACTTTTCTACGCTTTCTTATTGCTCGAAACAAACATATAAATATCAAATGCATTATTATTCATGATCTTTTTCTTGTGTTACTTTTCATGTTGCAACATGATTGTGAAGTTTCATTGTTAGAATTATATCTATCATGCCTGTGTTTAGAGTACTATGATATCATATTTACAAATTCTTTTACAATTATGATGATCAAAATTATGTTGGTAGCATGTCACCCTAGAAATTATTTTGTTATTATTGTTTTGCCTACTCGAGGACGAGTAGAACTAAGCGGGGCCTGGAGAGCCCACACCATAGGGCGGCGCGGGTGGCCCCCTGGCCTCCCCACCAGGTGTTGTGGCCCCCTGGCCACCCACCGACATTGCCCTTTCTAATATATAAACTCGTCCTCGAGAAAACACTAAAGACCCGAGCCTTTTCCACCAAAAAGTTCTGTAGCCAACGTCATAGTCAACCCTAGTTCGGGAGGGTTCTGAAGCTCTCGCCGGCACCCTGGCGGGAGGGGAATTCATAGCCAGAGGGCTCCACACCACCATGCCTTCCTACGAAGTGATGTGTGAGTAGTTCATCCTTGGACTATGGGTCCATAGCCGTAGCTAGATGGTTGTCTTCTCCTCTTTATGCCTCATGTTTAGATCTTGTGAGATGCCTTACATGATCAAGATCATCTTATTGTAATGCTACATGTTGCGTTTGCTGGGATAATTCCATAAAACCTCGTCGGTCCGGATCAATGTTCAAGATATCGCTTATCGGGAACTTATCTGTCAACCCCCGATAAGTGGTAAATCGGCCGAAATATCGGGATATCGGCCGCAATATCGGCCGATATTCCGATAAATCGGCCAATTTATCGTATCGGCCAGACACCGGTAAGCGATAAATCGGCCGATTTATCGGAATATCGGCCGATATCCTTAACAGAGGTCCGGATAATTTTGGTTGATATGTGTATAATCCGTTTTTATGGCCCGAACAATCCCAAATATCGTGTCGGTCCGGATAAAATTTTAGCGGACTCCTAAAATGCACCTTCCCTGGCGCTACATGAAGGCGACGGCGAAGCGTTTAGGGTACACACCCACCATACGTGCCACAGTCCTACGGCCCCCTCCGCCACTAATTAAAACATTCAGAAAGTAATTTCTCCACGACAATGCCACAAGAAATTCGGATCACCACCTGCTGAAAGTTTTTAACACCTTCGTGACACTCTAATGGTGGTGTGATGGCTGATATTGGTAAAGACCAAGAGGAAGGTTGTGAAGAGTGCAGCGGCAAGTTTTCCCTCAAAAAAGAAACCAAGGTTGAATCGACCAGTAGGGGGAAGAAGTAACTTTAGAAGGTTGATGCAGCTGAGATGACAAGGCGCACTACCGGTTCAAAGGCAACGTGGAACCTACACAACACAATCAAAAAACTTTGCCCCAACGAAGCAGTGAGGTTGTCAATCTCACCAGTTTTGCTGAAAACAAAGAGGTTAAACGTATGATATGTAAAACGATATGAGAATAGTATGAAAACAGTAGCAGTAGTGGGAAACAGTGGAAGCAGTGTGTGCATTATCAGTATGAGGAAAATGAACAGGGGTCCATAGTTCACTAGTGGTGTCTCTCCGTGAAAGATAAATAACATGTGTGGTGAATAAATTAAAGTTGGGCAATTGACAGAAATGAAGGTTGCACCGTAGTGCATATGCAATACATAAAGATTACTATGTGATTCATGCGGGCATTACAACAAGATACATAGACCGTCATCCAACTGCATCTATGATTAATAATCCAGCCTCCGAATATCATCCGAACAAATGTTGGGTATTAAGTTGCAAGCAACAGATAATCGCAGTAAGCAAAGTGTGTAATGTAAACATTAAAATCATTCTTGGACAAAGCATTGTTGTTTTCTCCCTAATGGCAATAGCACATCCTCCACCCGTCATGATTCTGTGACTCGAGCACAGATGCAAAGGAGGCATGAACGCACTATCGAGCATAAATACTCTCTCTTGGATTACTAGCATCTACTTGGCCAGAGCATCTACTAATAACAGAGAGCATGAAAGATCATAAATAATATATGTATGAAGATAACATGATAGATTGATAATCAGAAGACATAACATTCAACATTCATCGGATCCCAGCAAACACAACATGTAGCATTACATAAAGATGATCTCGATCATGTGAGACAGCTCACGAGATCTAAACATGAGGCATAAAGTGGAGGAGACAACCATCTAGCTACTGCTATGGACCCGTAGTCCAGGGATAAACTAATCACGCATCACTTCGGAGGAGGGCATGGTGGTGTAGACCCCTCCGGTGATAAATTTCCCTCCGGCAGGGTGCCGGGGAGAGCTCCAGAACCCTCCCGATCTCAGGATGACGATGATGGCGGCCTGGGGTGTTTCTCGTAAAAAAAGTGGTATATCTCTAGGGTTGATATGTCGGTGGGATTATTTAGGCGAAAGAGCGATGGCAGAGGTCACCCGGGGAGCCCAGACGACCCCCAGGCACGACCAGGGGGAGCGTGCCGTCCTATGGTGTGGCCCCTATGGTCCCTCTCCGGGTCTCTTCGGGACTCTGTGGAACCTTCGGGAATTCTAATACTTCCGGGCTTCGAATTTTCCAATTCCAAGAATAAAACAGAAGAAAACATGGAACTGGCTCTGTGGCATCTTCTTAATAGGTGAGTCCCGGAAATCAATAAAAATGACATAAAGTGTATAGAAAACATGTAAGAATAACATGAAAACAACATGGAACATCAGAAATTAAGGATACGTTTATGAGGTATCAACATCCCCAAGCTTAGTTCCTACTCGTCCTCGAGTAGGTAAACAATAAAAACACATAATTTCTGATGTGACATGCTACCAACATGAACTTGATCATCAATAATGTAAAAGCATATGTAACCTGAGATCATAGAACTTCAACACAATCATGATAAATAAAACTTTAATAATAAAGAATAGCAATCACCTTGCATCATAAGAAGTAACACAAATAAAAGATCATGAATAAAAATTCATCAAAAGTTATACGTTTGTTTAAAGTATAGAGAAAGCATGGAAAAGTGAAATTTTTCTAGTCCTTAAGAGTGGGGAAAAACATAAATGTCAGGACACCTTCAATGAGGAATACTAGAACAAATAATTTGAGAGCCAGCAATAACACATCATGAATCCATTAATAGTGTTTCTGGGACAAATTCACATTAAACTTAGAATGGCAACTATGCTCTCTCAACTGTGCATAAAGTTAGAAGATGGAGACTCAACATAAAACTAAAAGAAAGGTCCTTCGTAGTGGGAAGCATGGATCACTCATGTACTAGATTTTTTATTTTATTAAACAAAGGTATAAAATGTTTGACACTCCTCCCATCCATCTTACACAAACAATGGCTAACCGAATCCTCGGGTGTCTACCAACAATCACATACCGTTGAGGAGTGTCTATTTTTAGGGAGGTGTATTCTTATATCAACGAATGGTAAACAGAAAATACAGTACGTCACAAGCCAACTAAACTTCACAAGAGCGCCTCCCATTTGAAGGACGCAACTGGTGTAGAAGGTCATCCATGTTTCTCTTTTGTTTACACAATTATGGTTTGATTGATAAATTAGGGGCAACAAAGTGAAGAGAATTTGTTTGTATTAATTTGGGGCTAGGCACCCCGCTGCTAGCTCTTCTATCAATTGGATAAGCGGATTAAGCTACTAGTCCACGGTGTGAAAGTACAATCAACAAGTGAGATAAAGATTCTCTATGTACGTCCTCATGAGCTAAAACATGAACACAAAACATGAGTAATTTTGAAAGTTTTAAAGGTAACACATCATCAATTTACTTTGGAGTGGCAGTTAAATACCACATGTAGGTAGGTATGGTGGACACATTTGGCATACTTTAGTTTTTGGTAGTTGGATTGCACGAGTAGAGCTCATACTCAGTACAGGTGGAGGCTAGCAAAAGACTGGGAGTGACAAATCAAGAGAGCAATAATGGTCATAATCATGCATAGCGACATAAACATCATTAATCAAAGCATAAATGGTACCACAAGTTCAAAAACTAATTGATCATAGAGGCTATTAGTGACTGGTTCGTAGTCATAAACATGGAGTGAGCATGCGCCAAGTGAAACAAATAAAACATTCAAAGGAGAACACCACAAATTTATGCTTCAATATGACAAGAAAAACTCATGATTCTTTCAATGGCATATTAAACACTCTCATCTATTTGAGACTAATCATGCTACTAAGTAACCACTAGAATTTATAATTAAAATAACATCAAGAATGATATGAAAAAGTCTAGCCACAGTCCATACAAGCTTCTATTTGCATCGTTTATAATTCTACCAAATGCAACCGTTTCTTTTCCAAACAAGCACCATACAAAATATGTTTTAATAAAAACTCTCTAATTGATACAGCAATCAAGCATGAGAGCACTCACAAAACACTATTAAAACTAACAGCTCTAAATAAGAGATGCAATAAGAACAAGAGCTAAATATGAATTTTTTTGCAGTAGCTAGAAGAAAAACTAAGAATACGAGCATAACGAGTATTCAAAAGAAAAAGCGGAGCGTGTTTCTCTCCCAAACAACAATTATAGGTTCCAATTATATTATTGCAGCAAGGAAAACAAAAAGAAAAATAACAGACGCTCCAAGTAAACTTCATATTATGTGACCGAATAAAAATATAGTTTCACTAGAAGTGACCTGATAAATGGTTGATGAAGAAGGGGATGCCTTGAGCATCCCCAAGTTTAGATGCTTGAGTCTTCTTAGAATTTGCTGGGATGAACCACAGGGGCATCCCCAAGCTTTGACCCTGCACTCTTCTCGATCACATATATCACCCTCTTCTCTTGACCCTTGAAAACTTCTTTCACACCACACTCAAAGAGTAATTCACATTAGAGGGTTAGTGCAACAATCAAAAATCTATGGGTTATGTATGGGAACAAGTTCTATTGATACTTTTAAATATTAGCTACATCTACTGATGTTTCGTGAAGCAAAGAATTCCACTTGCCATCGTAAAAGAGCAAATGCAAGAAAAATGGCAGAATCTGCCAAAACAAGAACTGTTTGTAAAGGCAAATTTTTTTGGGGCACTTACAATGCTCAAATCAAAAAACTTAAAGAACAAAAAAGTTGCGGAATTAGCTGAGGAATAAGAACCAAAAAATTCATGTCATTCTGATCTTTCTGGATATGTCACGATTATTTACGGTGTACAGCGGAAATCTGTTTTCTGCGCAGAAATCACAAAACCAACTCCAACTTTCGTCAGAAACTTTACTTGGCACAACTAATACATGAAAATAAAGATACAAAGGAGTTTCTACAGAAGTATACAACCCCTTGACTCAAATAAAATAGATAAAAACAAAGCAAAAATAAAATCATGGGTTATCTCCCAAGAAGTGCTTTTCTTTAACGCCTTTTAGTTAGGACCAGAAAAGTGGATTCAAGTATTTTCAAGTGAAGAAGCATCCAAATCAATAATTTCTTCCAAAACACCAATTGTAGCATCGGGAACCTTAGAAACCCCTGAAGATGATTCAACATGCAAATCACTTTTGGTTTCACT
Organism: Alopecurus myosuroides; assembly: GCA_028641055.1. Taxonomy (NCBI): domain Eukaryota; kingdom Viridiplantae; phylum Streptophyta; class Magnoliopsida; order Poales; family Poaceae; genus Alopecurus; species Alopecurus myosuroides. The sequence goes on from JAPCYS010002052.1 coordinate 16,574, forward strand.
AAAAGTTTTATTGATTTTAAGCACATTAGGGGATTTTCGTTTAGGCACCTTGGGGACATACATAATTTTTTTCTCTTTTCCCATAGAAGGTTTCTCCCTTTTAAACTTAAGAGAAGAAAAGGTTGAGCTTAGAGTTTGCATAGCTTCTTCTAATTTACCAATCCTCATATTTTGATTATCATGGATATTGCTAGCTTCAAAAACAATGATTTTCTCGTTGATACTTACTATTGATTCATTAAATTTGCTAGCATTATCAAGGAAATTTGGAAAAAAATCTCTATAGAGTTTAGCTTTTTAATAATATCATCTAAAGTTATCTCAGTTTTAACAACCTTAGTAGGTGGTGTTCCAACTAAACTTTCAATTAAATTACAGGCTTCCAAAGCAGGTGTTCCTAGAAAATTACCGCATGTAAGAGTGTCTAGAACATACCTATACCAGCTAGTAATGCAAACGTAAAAATTCCTAAGAAGGATTAAAGTGGAATATTTCTTAGTGCATCTTTGATGAGAATCACTTATCCTATACTAAGCATTTTTTAAACTGTCTCCACTTTGTTGCTTAAAAGAACGAACCTCAACTTCGGGAACACTCATCTTAGCAAGATTAAAAACAGGATAAAAATAACAGCTAGAATAAGTACTATTTTTTGTGTGTTTTTTATATAGAGAAATAAACAAGACAAAATAAAATAAACTAATCAAAACTAAAACAAAGTAAAGAGATTGGAAGTGAGAGACTCTCCTTGCAGAAATTCTCTTCCTCCCCTGCAACGGCGCCACAAAACTTGTTGATGGCTGACGTTGGTAAACCCCAAGAAAAAGGTTGTGAAGAGTGCAACGTCAACTTTTCCCTCAGAAAAGAAACCAAGGTTGAATCAACCAGTAGGAGGAAGAAGTAACTTCAGAAGGTTGATGCAGCTCAGATGGCAGGGCGCACTACTGGATCAGCAGCAGTGAGGTTGTCAATCTCACCGGTTTTGCTGAAAACAAAGAGGTTAAACGTATGGCGTGGAAAACGGTACGAGAATAGTATGAAAACAGTAGAAGCAGTGTGAAAACAGTGGAAGAAGTGTGTGTATTATCAGTATGAGGAAAATGGACTCGGTTCCACAGTTCACTAGTGGTGTCTCTCCGTGAAAGATAAATAACATGTGTGGTGAACAAATTACAGCTGGGCAATTGACAGAAATGAAGGCTGCACCGTAATGCATACGCAAGACATAAATATTACTATGTGATTCATGCGGGCATTACAACAAGATACATAGACCGTCATCCAACTGCATCTATGACTAATAATCCACCCTCCGAATATCATCCGAACAAACGTTGGGTATTAAGTTGCAAGCAACAGATAATCACAGTAAGCAAAGTGTGTAATGTAAACAATAAAATCATCCTTAAACAAAGCATTGTTGATTTCTCCCTAATGGAAACAACACATCCTCCATCCGTCACGTTTCTGTCACTCGAGCACAGATGCAAAGGAGGCATGAATCCACTATCGAGCATGAATACCCCTAGCATCTACTTGGCCAGAGCATCTACTAATAATGGAGAGCAGGCAAAATCATAAATAACATATGCATGAAGATAACATGATAGATTGATAATCAGAAGACATAGCATTCAACATTCATCGGATCCCAACAAACACAACATGTAGCATTACATCAAGATGATCTCGATCATGTGAGGCGGCTCACGAGATCTAAACATGAGGCATAAAGTGGAGGAGACAACCATCTAGCTACTGCTATGGGCCCGTAGTCCAGGGATGAACTACTCACACATCACTTCGGAGGAGGGCATGGTGGTGTAACCCCTCCGGTGATGAATTTCCCTCCGGTGATGAATTTCGGAGGAGAAAAACTTTTCCGAAACTAAAAAAAGCAGAAAACAGGGAACTGACTCTCTGCATCTTGTTAATATCTTAGTCCTGAAAATCGATAAAAATGACATAAAGTGTATAGCAAACATGTAGCAAATAACATGAAAAAATGGAATATAAGAAATTAAGGATACGTTTATGATGTATCATGGTGAACTACCTAAAGGAAGATCTAGGAGATTGTAGGATCCTGAAATGACAAATTGCCAAATCTAGTTGCGGTATGTTTGACAACCCGACGACATACTAATATTAGATGAGAACTTCCGTATGTCTTTCGCACATGTCGCCTATATAACTTATGGTTTCCACCCATATTAATTTATTGTACTGGACTTCTCTACTTGTTACAAATAAACCTAACAAGTTCAAGAAAAAAAATAATGCTGCTTGAATTAACATAGCCCCGTTTGGTCTAAATCAAACATCCACAAACACAATCGTGCAAAAATTGAACCTTATTTTGTTGTGGAAGTTTTCTTGTCTTTAAAGAAATTATTTGGCCCGCTTAAAACATTTTTCTAAACCTAATTTCCCGCAAGGTATACCAAGTTTAGAAAATAACAATTCTTAGTTGATTTTATTTTCCTTTTGTTGCCATGTACTGTGTTTGTTTATTTTGATGATCACTTTAGTAACTTTAAATACTCCCTCGGTCACATATTAATTGACGCAAAAATAGATGTATATAGCACTAAAACACGTGTAGATATGTCTTTTTAGCGCCAATTAATATTGGATAGAGGGAGTATATTTTTTAAGGCTCTCGAGGTTAAGAATCTAACCAGTATCATAAGATTTGTTTATAGTGTATGGTCTTCTAGCTTGGTTGCAACAATATAGAGAACTACCATGTGTTTTAAATAGTTACAGCTAGTATTTTCTTGATTCTTCTCCCAGCCCCCTCCCCTATCTTACCTGTTGGTATCTATCATGATCAATTCATGAAGGTTCTATAGTTTTTTATTATTATGTGTTTTGAATGGTCGTAAAATTATAACATGGGTTTGTTTGGTTTCCAGCTACAATTTGCCAACCCTAAGTTTGCCAAGTGGTGTCAGCCACAAAAATTGGCCGAGAAATTGGGTGCCACAAAGTGTGGAAATAGTTGGCAAAAATCTCACTCTATGACAGATGTGACATATGGATATCAAAGTGTGACAAGAACGAAACACAAACCACACTGCCAAAGTTAGCCTTGGCTAGGAACCAAATACCCCTCGCGCCACCCCCCCCCCCCCCCCCACCGAATTTTTTTTGCACCGATACACTATTATATTATTTTCCCATGAGTTACATTTACTGTTTTTATCCACAAAGAAAGAACAATAAGTTTTTACAAATACTTGTGACTTGATCCCTCTCTAATTCTCATGACTAGACGAACATTTTGAAATTTATGCATTAAAGCTTATCTCGAAAGCATTCAATCCGTGGACAATTCTATGGAAAACACTTTTCTCCAACCAGTTGTAGCTGCAGCCGGTTGGGACGCGCGTGTCGTTACATCTCCAGATGCCTCGCGCCAGCACAGTCGTGTGAGACACCACCCCCGATGACTGAAGACAATCGTTCGATGTGGCTGCGCTGATAGCACCGTCTGCTGCCACAGCCACCATCGCGGATTCTTCCGATCGCCGTCGCTCCGAAGCTCTCCTATGGATTCCCCCGCCGCCGGGAATTCCTCTGGCCGCCGTCGCCCTGAAGCTCCGCTCGGTGCCAAGGCCACCTGACCTCAGCGTTCACCTCCTGGAGGATCTCTCGACGCCTCCGTTCCTACTCTGCTTCGTCCTCGGGAACTCCATGATACGTTTCAAACGTATATATAATTTGTTTATTGCTCCATACTTGTTTTCTATCAATTGTCCCATGTTTTCTATCATTTTAAAGATATTTTACATGACTAACCTATTAACCTAGTGCCTAGAGCCAGCTCCTATTTTTTTGTTGTCCTTTTGTTTTACAAATATTGTACATGAAATATTCGCGATTTTTTTTTTAAAATCACGGAGGCCGATTTTTATCTCGAACGAAGACAGAGTCCTAAGGACAACTGGAGAGGGGTCCCACATCACTTAGGCGATGGGTAGGCGCGGCCCAGGGCCCATCCGCGCCATGCCATCACTTGGTGGTCTTGGACCCCTCCCAGCACCGCCTCTTCACCTATGTATTACCTTCTGAATTAAAAACATAAGGGACGGAGAAATTTTCCGTGAAACAGATAATGAGGCGTCGTCACCTCCAAAGTCCAATCTAGGATTTCTGTAGTCCTTTTTGGGCACCCTGCCGAAAGGTAAAATCGTGACTGGAAGCCTCTACATCGCCATGATTGCCTTCGGGCAGATGCGGGAGTAGTTCATCCTTGAACTACGGGCTCATATCAGTGGCTAGATGTTGATCTCTCCTCCTTGTGCTATAATGCCACAGTCTTGTGAGCTGTCTAAGATGATCAAGATCGTTCGTAATTGCTACATGTTGTGTTTGTTAGGATTCGATGAATCATGAAATTATGATATGTTTATTCATGTCTTTATATTGAGCTTCACTTATATCTTTGTTAGTGTTTTAATGTGTTCTTTCACACTCTTCGATGTGTATGGATACTCTGGACAAGTTGTTGTATGCATATCCAACGCGGAGTTTTACACAAAATGGTGGGTTCATGCCTCCTTGTTGCCTGCTTTCGAGTGACAGAAACGTGTAAGGGGAAGGATGTGTTGTTGCCACTAAGGAAAAAATAATTGAGTTCCTACTAACGTGATGAGAATTATTGTTTACATTATTTATTGATTTTAATGTAGATATATGTTGCTTTGAGCAATTTTTTTGTTACTTGCAACTTAATACGAAGGGATTTGCTGGATAGCAATTTTCCGTTTGTACATCTATGTACCATAATGTAAGACCTTTAAGAGACCTAAAACAGAGGGAGACTACTCCATCCGTATCAAAATATAATATGTTTTAGCGTTTTCTAGACAAAACACATCTATACATATTTTAGTGTGTAAATCAAGGATTTGGTTACCAAACTGAAAAAAAGCTCGGCGGACATCGGAATTTCCGGTAACCGTAGTTACTGGAAAAATACCATTTGGTTACCGAATGAGATTTTGATCCAAAATTTAAAATTTAGACTTAAAAATAAAAAAAAATTAATTTCAAAATAGTGAATTCGGCCCAAATTCAAACGCTCCGGGATTTTTCAACCGATAAACTCATTTACCGGGGGACCTAGAATTTCGGTTACCGTCCGGTAACCAAATCCCCGGTGTAGATTCATGTGCATCTTGCACTAAAACACGTGTTGTCTTATAAACAGTTAAACATTCACTTTTTTTTTAGATGAAACATTTTACATTTGATACAGAGGGAGTATGTTTTAAAATTTGGTATCGTAGTGTCTACGACTGTAAGGGAGACCGAGCGTTACTGTCGCTCTATCTGTTTGCATCGGACGGCGACCAGAAATGCTGGAACGTACGGTGGCACCGTGGCCAGATTAAAGCCCCACCATTAACTGGTGGCTCAGTGCGTTTCGCCGCCGAGTTTACTACTGTACTACTTTTGATTAAACCTGGAGTTATCATCAACAGGTGACGCAGTAAAAAGTCCTTAATGGACCGTTCCACTACGAATTTAACTCGACAAGAAGTTAATTGGCGCTTTTCTGCTTCGCATTGCATCTCTGCATATAAATAAACGACCTTCACGAACGGCTTAATTTACAGTCCACAGCTCTCGATCGTTCTCATCGATCAAGCTCTCAAGCATCCACCTGACCCAATGGCACCATCCGCCAGGCTCTTCCTACTGCTCTCGTTCCTCGTCGTGGCGGCGACCTCGCCGTCGAGGCAAACCGCGGACGCAGCTCGCGTCCTTCTCCAGGAGGCAGAAGCGCCGTCGCCAGGTATCCCAGGTTGTGAAGATGGAACCCCGGGAGACGCTCCGGCGGCGACGCCATTGTCGGAGATAGTGCAAGGGGAAGGTCTGGGATTAGTGGAGGAGTCTCCCTCGCCGAGTTCGGCACAAGCTCCTGCTGGATCAGTGTCGACATCGGTGGTGGGGCTCCTGTGGAGGAAGATGTGGCTTCTGTTCGACGAGCCCAACTTCTACCGCCCGGCTCCTGGCTCCAAAAATCAGTACTGATTCACTAGTTGAGAAGAGGATTGAATAAGATCCGCTGCATGCATGCATGTTATCCTCTGCTTTTGTTTGATCCTATTTTCTTCGGTCAGCAATAAGCGTTCCATTGAGTTTTTTTTTTGAAACTAAGTGTTCCATTGAGTTTATATACTACGAGTATGCGCATGCGTGGATTGTAGATGAAGTGTCCATGATCGACGTGCATTTTTTTTCGAAACTAGGAAAAAGACTTCCCATTTTAACGAATAAAGAAAAAGGTAGAAAAAAATCTACTTTAATTTTTATTTTCTAAAAAGAAGGATACTAGCGAGCGCATCATTTAGTCGTATGAATTACTTTTTTTATTGTCCATTTAACTGTCAGCTGACTGGGTATTAAGCTAATACCTCGGTTTGAAGTTTGAACCCACTAAATCCCCCGCGCACATAAAAAATCCGCAGAAATGAACCCACACACAGAAAGACGGCAAAGACAGAATTGAACTCGGGTCATTACAAAAAACAACAGAGAATACACAAATGAAAAGAAAAGCCTTAAGCCCAGCGGGTAGACAAAAGCAACCCAAAATAGATGTAGCTCGTTCCAGCTCGTTGGGCCGCCCTTCACTCAAAAAAAAAAACTCCAAACAACACATGTGACAGTTACGATGTTGACTAAGCGTAACAAAACTAATCTCCTAGTGATGGCACTTTGATTACCATTAGGGTACCCTCTATATTCTCTAGTTCAAAAAATTGAGCTAATTTTGTGATGACATCATCATTTTAGAAAACTTCATTTTTTTTGAACTAGAGAGGGTAGAGGGTACCCTAATGGTGACCCACTGCCATCATAAATTTCCTTTTCCTTAAGGTAAATACTACCTACCGTGGTCCGATATCTAAAGCGTCGGACTAACATCTAGCTAGTCGTTCATTCCGAACGACACATATAACGACGCAAGGGCAGGCTATATAGAGACATGCACCACACCATCACTCGTTCCCAAGGAGGCATAATCGCCGCAGCCATTATCATCGATCGTCCCTCGTCTCAGATAGCCGTTGCCGCCTTACAGCCTTCCTGACGCGGCTCGTCCGGCGGAGCTAGTTGATGCATCATGGTTCATGGGCCAGGGTGTCGAGCAGGGATCCTCCAGGACGAGGAGGGAGAGAGCAGAGCACCAACATGTTTGTCCTTAAAGCAGTTCTAGAGTACTTTAGATCAGCGGACAGATGACATTTGTCTGTAGTGCTCACAAGATTAAGTCAGCTCCGACATGTTTGGTTTGAAGTTAAATTAACTTATATAACAAGTAATGGGTACAATCAAATCTCGTGGGGCTTAGCCCCTTCTTGTCAGGTGGCTAGTGTCTTCTGCGACTCGTTGTAATTGGCTATTTGGCCCCCTTTTCTATGAAACCGATAAGTTTTTTATGACCTATCTTTAAACAAATCTCGTGGAACTATAAGATACCCCCTCTAGTCACAATTATAGGACATTTTTGCTTATTCTTCTGAAACACATGTATCTAGACATATTTTTTGATTTGTTAGTTCACTTATTTTACTCCATATGTGATCTACATTGAAATATCTAAAACATGATGTATCCTGGACGAAGTGAGTATAAGATAAGTCGAACATCGACTGAATGAATCCCCGCAGTACGTAATATTGAACACATGAATCACTTACTTGCATTGTGTGTTTTCCTCTTGCTAGGCGTTGTCAAAGTTGCATCAGTAGTATCAACCCTGCTGACTAATAAGCAGGAAACACAAATATGACAAAGCATATGATTGAGCTGTCATGTACTCCCACCAGTAGAAAACAGATCTCTAGTCCCGGGCGGTAATATGCTTTAGTCCCGGATTTCCATCCAGGACTGGCGAATCAGGAGTAGATCCCCCCTGTCTCGGCGGGCCACGAACCGAAACTAAAGGTCCTTCACGTGGTCACGCCCAGCGCTGCAGGCTACTGGACCTTTAGTCCCGGGTGGTAATAAGATTCGGAACTATAGATTTTGCGGTGACCCAGCACACCACTACATGCGTAGTGCGCAAGTCGTTCATATAATACCCACAAAAGGACTTATCCGTGAATATTACAACCCTCAGAGTGGTACAACAGAAATATAGCAGGTCCAAGCAAAGCTATAGGATACAAACTTGTTCATTACAAAATCTCGAGAGTCTCTTTGATGAATCAAAGAAGATCTCATGCAAATGAAAACATCAGAAGAAGCAATTTGAAGCTTCAAGCTGGAGATTAACTCTAGCTCAGAACCTAATCCACTACGGCTGATGTCAGCCCTAATCTATGTCTTCTAAACAACTAAGTCCAAGAAAGGACTCCATCTACACCTTGATAGCTTCTCCTCCACCGGCGTTGTTGATGAAGATGTTTCATTGGCTACGTAACAGATGACTCCACCTAGCTTCATGAGGTAGCGATGGCTTCCCGATTAAGATCTCCATTTAGGAATCAACTCTAAGCAGGGGGGTCAAATTGGAACGAATGAGTAACGAGCGTTACTCAACAAGTTCATGATATATAGTGGGTAGTTTCATGCACAACTACACCTTTAGACTCGAAAGAGTCATAAGCTAATGCAAGGTTTTGTAAATCTTTCTTCAAGAGATTGCTTTTAATACTGAAAACTATGCCCGGCAGACCATCACAGGACTAGAACTTCATTGAGTTGCCTTTCCTATAGCGTTCGCAGCTCCTTCCCGAAACAGGGGTAACATGCCACATCCTTTTACAGAGGTGCGCTACTTTACCCATAAGAGATCAAGACCATGTTGCAAAACCAGGCTTGAGTTCCTATCCACACCCATTTAGGTGTGGGGCCCGGTTGTTGATCCAAGTCAAACCATGCTTCTCCGCACAACGCATGCCCACCCATTTTTGCCACACAGGTTTAACCCCTGATGCAACCCCTCACGATGGATACCTAGGCGCCCCGGGCTGACCATCATAGACCCTAGAGTCCATGGGAATTAAGGGATCCCACCCATGTGCATGTAGTCTCTCAAAACCTTTAGCGAACGGCTCTGGAAGCCCATTGACATGCGAACGAGAAAAGATCACAGCTGGCTTACTCGCCCCATACAAGACCTATGGTTAAGGCGGTATTTACGGCGCACCGAGTTCTGACGGCATTTGCGGTTAAGTCATAGGTAATACTTTCCCATGCAGATGCTACCTTCCTTTGACCTATTCATCTTACCATGGTCCCATCCTCCCACCAAACAGAACACTACCACTCGGGTAGTTATTCAATTAGTCATATTATTATAAAAATAGGATCATGCATTCTTTTGAGAATAGGTGGTAATACGATAGGGTATTTGCAAATAGTTCTTTGTGAAGTACTGCAAAGGATATGAGCAAGTGATGAACTTGCCTGGGATAGAAATAATGACAATAATCCATGTCTTCGGGGTTTGAGGGTTGCGTAGAGAAATCCTAGGATCTGAAAGATAGCAAAGTAGTCCCGGTAAGGACTATTGAAAACACTAGCAAGATGGTACATGCATAGTAATGAGATTCATCAAAAAATACCCTGAAAATACCCCAGCTTACAAGTGTAAGCTACGATCTATACGATAACTTAATCACACGGTTATTAGGTGAGTTGTTTCATTACTTGTGGTTATTACTATTTTTAGACTTACATGTGTTTAACTTTTATTTATCAATTCAATGGTTATTATGTTTAAATTATAAGTATTTATCACATGGTTATAACACAAGTCAATATCATATTGAAACTAACTTTAAGGAAATAACAACACATGTTGTTTTTCGTTGTTGAAAAGTGTAGATCTAAGACAGAGAATCTAATTGGAAATGGGTGTATAAGATAATCAACCCAACCATAATGTAATCAAGTAATGTTTGTGATGAGGTGGGGAAGTGCAAAATTATTACGATTCAGTATTAAAGAAAATAGGGTGGTGATGGTTGGTCCTAGTTATATTGGAATCTTATAGACTTCCACCATACTTCCTAAAATAGAATTCATAAGTTAAAAAAAATTGTTGTTGACATATTTGAGTTGGAAATGTTTTTCTCTTTAATTTGGTAATTCATTTGAAGTTTTCTAACAAGATTTGAATAAGTTATTAATTTATTAATCTTAAACAAATTAAATGATAGGCAAAATATAGCACACATGAAAACTTGTTCAAATGACATTAAATATATCATACATTAGTTGAATTTGTCATTTTGAGCATTTTGGTATATAACTTGTATTTTTCTGAATTTTTGAATTATTTATTATTTTTCTCAATTTTTAAATGAATTAATTTAAATTCAAAAATATTTGATTTTAAAACTTTATTAAACATTTTTGAAAAGTTCATAAACATTTAGATTATATTTTTCTAATATTTTTATATTTTATTTCTATTTTTCTGATAATTATTTTTAAAGATATGGAATTTATAAGTTTAATGATTTTTTTCCTATTATTTGAATTGACACGTGGGACCCACCTGTTAGTTTAATTCATAAATCAAAATTTAAAAAGAAAAAGAAAATAAAAACTGGCTCGAAGTCATGATGACGTCATGAACGCGTCAGCGCCAATGAAATCCTTCTCTGATGGATTCGATTCTGTCGATTGGCTTCGAATTAAATCAATCAATTGTGGCTACTAGCTAGAGGAGCTCCGGGCGAGTGCGTGGGTGGCGGCGCATCGACTAAATGGTCACCGGAGTGACTCTAACAACCACCGGCGCGGCGGTGAGGAATGGTGCACGGCAGTAGGATGATTTTGTTGATCAATTGAAAAATGGGAACCTTCCTGAGGTGCGCGAGCTCACCCGGAGTGTGATGGTGAAGACGGTTGGGCACGGTGAGCTCCACAACAACGGCGCGCTTCCGCGGCGGCCAGAAACAGAGAAGAAGGGAACATGGAAATCCGCCGGCTTCTGGTCTTCCTGGCTTCCGTGGCTTATCGAGGAAGAAGAGGAGGTCATGGCGCATCCCTTGAGGTGGTCAATTTGTCCCATCGCGACGGGAGTTGACGGCGACGTCTGGAAGTGGTAGGGCTAGGGTTTCGGGTTATAGGGTTTCTTCTCACAGAGGGAGGGGAAAGTGAACGAGGCAAGTGAGAGAGAGAGATGGAGATGCCTCCCGCCCTTCTTATCCTAGCGCCAAGACGACGATCAGGAGGTGGCACTACGGCCGCACGACCACGTCTCCTCTGTCTTCTGGCTCGAAGTAGAAGAAAAAGAAATAAACATTTCTAGAAAACCCCCTGAAAGTTTCAAGAAATTACAAATGGGTCCTTCCGTTTATGTAAACGGTTAATAAAACATTGTTTCTAGGGCCTATATGTAAACCTAAAAATTATTAAAAATATTTTTGAAATCTTTATCAAATTTGCAACCTCACCATGTTTTACTTTGGGGAAATTGAAGAAGATTTGAATTTTCACTTGGTTGTTCTATTTAAGTGGTTTTTGTTGTTTTATCACCATTTAATTTATTAAATGGATTTAATATTATCTGAGACATGATTAACAAGAGCACGCCACAAACATGTGGTTAAGAAAGTGATATTATAGATAGTGGGTTCATGCCTCCTTGTTGCCTGCGCTCGAGTGATAGAAACATGTAAGGGGAAGGATGTGTTGTTGTTGCCACTAGGCAAAAACAACGGTGTTCTTCCTTGCGTGAGAATTATTGCTTACATTATGTATTGATCCTAATGCAGTTACATGTGTTTCTTTGAGCAATTGTTTCTTGCTTGCAACTTAATATCAAAGTATTTGTTAGATAGCTTTCTTGATGTGGATTACGATATATGGATGCATGCTGGATATCGGTTCATATGCGTTGACATAATGCCTACATTATTAGAACCTGTGAACTATATGTTGTCATAATAGTATTGTTATGTGCTCATGATTTTTCAGTTGCACAGCTGTAATTTGTTTACCCAACATGTGTATTGTTTTATGGAGAAACACCACTAGTAAAACTATGGCCCCTGGTACATTTTTAACTATCACTTGCTCGTTGTTCCGTTCCTCTTTTGATCTCCAAACACTTGATATGTTTAATTCTCTTGTTTACAGCAAGACGATAAGATTGACAATTTTCCTAGAAAGTTGGGAGAAAGAGAGAGTTTGTGTTTTATGTGCAGGTCCATGCTTGTTGAAGCTACAGACAACAAGAAAACTGCTGATTGGCTTTGAAGTCCCACTGGATTGGTAACCCTGTTTCCTTAATTGAGGGAAATTTGCTGCTAGACTACATCATACCTCCTCTTGGGGTCTCCCAACTTGTGTGTGATTTCACGCCATCAAGCTACATTTCTAGCATCGTTATCAGGGACTTCAAACTTTCAACTAGGGGAGTTACAGACTTCCACTCTCTCTATTTTGTTTTGTTCTTGCTTATTTACTTTTTTTTTAGTCTTGCTTTGCTTGTTTGTTTTTTCTCTGCAACAAAAACACATACAAAATTAGAATTTCAGCATTTAGTCTGTATCTTTCTTTTCTTAGTTTATCTTTCTTGTTTTACATTATGCTTACTCCTAAGTTTACAATAAAGGATTTGAGTGTGGGAAGTTGTTTCATCATTGGAAGAAATAATGTTGAAGAATTTTGTAATCATGTTAATGAGCTTTATGATCTTAATGGAAAACTGTTGGTAGAACTTACCCACAGCTATGAAACTGGTGTACCTTCTTTATTTGGAATGATTGTAAACCTCAATCCTTTATTACAAAAAATGTTTCTTAACCTTGATAGCATGGAGAGGGGAGAAAAAAATAATTTTGTGCTAAAAACCTACTCATGGAATTTAATGATGTTGCTATTGAAGCTAAGAAAAAAAGTTCTCACTACAAATTGCTTGGTTATGGTCTTTTTTATTTCTCACACTCTAAAAAACTTTAGATACTAAGATAATTTTGTGCTCACTCTAAAATGATATAAAACATTTAGAAAACATAGGTCAATTGATAGAAAACAAGTATGGATCAATTGAAAATTATAGATATGTTTGGGACGTATAAATTTCTCCTCAATATTTCTCCTATGTTGAGGAGAAAGCTGGGTTGAAGTACACAAACAACAGAGGGCGGGGAAGAAGTCGTCATTGAGGGAAGAAATCGATGACTACATTTTTGTTATTTTTTATTTAGATTTTACTGCTCATGGTTTCCGCATGATGGTGCACTACCTAAAGGAAGCTCTGCACACTCATTGGAGCATGAAATGAAAAACTGCAAAATCTAGTTGCGATATGGTTGACAACCCGACGACATACTAATATTGGATGGGAGCTTGTGTATGTCTTTTGGGCACGTCGCCTATGCCACTTATGTTGTCCACATATATTAATTTATTGTACTAGACTTCTTTACTTGTTTACAAATAAAACTAACAAGTTCAAGAAAAGAAATAATGTTGCTCAAATTAAGATAGCCCTGTTTGGTCCAAATCAAACATCTACAAACACAATCGTGCAAGAATTGAACATTATTTTTTTGTGAAAGTTTGTTGGTCTTTAAAGAAATTATTTGGCCCCCTTAAAACGTGTTACGAAACCTAATTCCCCACAAAGTATACTAGGTTTACAAAATAACAATTCTTAGTATTATTTTTCCTTATGTTGTCATGTGTGTTTGTTTATTTTGATGATCTCTTTAGTGTCTTTAAATACTCCCTCGGTCCCATATTAATTGATGCTAAAACGGATGTATATAGCTCTAAAACATGTGTAGATATGTCTTTTTAGTGCAAATTAATATGAGATAGAGGGAGTATATTTTTTAGGCTCTCGGGGTTAAGCATCTAACAAGTATCATAAGATTTGTTTATAGTGTATGGATTGCTAGCTTGGTTGCAACAACATAGAGAACTACCATCTTTTTGAAGTATTTACAACTAGTCTTTTCTTGATTCTTCTCCAGTGCCCCCTCCCCTATCTTACCTGTTGGTATCTATGATGATCAGTTCATGAAGGTTCCATAATAATTGATTATTACGTGTTTAGAATGATCGTAAAATTGTAACACGGGGTTGTTTGGTTTCCGGCTACAATTTGCCAACCCTAAGATTTCCATGTGGTGGCAGTGATGACCCATAATTATATGGGGTGTATCGTATTACTTTCGATAAATAAATAAGAGTGTCGAATCCAAGAGGAGCAGAAAGTGTTGACAACCAGGTTGGATAAACGATTCACTATAAATAATAGCAAACACGTTTTCTGAGATTTTTGATATAGAAGATAAATAAAGTACGAGTAAATAAAAGAATACATACATGTCAAGTAGAGTCGAGAATCGAGACCACAACAAACTTCGGATACATACGTGTCAAATACTCGAGTCCAAAGAATCATCTACGACTACTACAGACAAGAATCACTGAATCAATGTCACACCCTAGGCCTACGTACACACGCACGCCATCACGTTCCGCTCTGTCTGCTTGTCACAACAATGCCGACGCGGCGGCAGCGGCCAGGACCTCGCGCGAGACGATGAGGATGGCGGTGGCGACGTAGTGGGTGAGCGCGCCTGACGAGGACGAGCACATGGAAGATATGATGACCATGCCCCACACAATCAAACATCCCCGGGCGCCACCTCTCGGGCACCCTCGCGACATAGAACCCGGCGCCTGTGGCGTACACGAAGCCCCATGGCGAACTCGAGCGAGAGCGCGAGGTAGCACTCGGGGTGTCCCCAGTTGAGCCAGAGCGCGTGCAGCGCCGGAAAGACCCCGGAGAGGCCCATGGACACGAAGAGCCCCGCCCCGGATGTGCCGAAGCCGCGGCGACGAGCGGGCGGGCGCAAGCAGCACGGCAACGACGAGGATGCCGAGGAAGGTGTAGTAGACGGGCGGGAAGAATGAGGAGACGATCATGACCGCGATCCCCGCGTATTAGAGCTGCCAGAAGAGCTGGTTGAAGCGGCGCGAGTGGGAGGCCAGAAGGTGCGCCGCCGCGCTCACGGAGAGGCACGTCATTGCGCCATACACGAACACCGTCCGTGGCCACCGCGCCACCGCGCACTAGTGGAAACAGGGGCTTTAGTCCCGGTTCGTAGGCCCCCTTTTGTCCCGGTTGTGCAACCGGGCCGCAATCCGACAAATACCCCTCCCATTGGTCCCGGTTGTGGCAGGACCCGGGACAAATGGGGCTGACCACGTGGCCCGAGCGCTGGAACCTGGCCAGGGCTATTAGTCCCAGTTCTGAATACGACCCGGGATGCATGCCCCTTCTGCCGCGGCAGAAATTTACAATTTCCGTTTTTTGGTCCCCGAGACCTCCTGGCGGCCCCCCCGGACCTCGAGAAGAGAGGAGCCTCGGTGGACCCTCCACCGAGCCCCTCGCACGAGTGAATAAGTATATAAAGCAGAATAAGAAACATTTATATTACAGAAGCAAAGTATATCGATCATATTACATGACCGATGGAGTGTATTACAAAATCAAACTTAGTTCCAACCGGAGGCATGGTACTCTCCATCTACGTTTGACCTCTGCATCTAAGAAGCCCGCAATTTCCTCCTGAATTGCTCGTATGCGGTCCCTAGGTAGAAGACCGTCCCGAAGCCGTTCGATCTAATATAAAGAAGAGTGGTCACTAAAATATATGAAGCTAAGTAACTAAAATAGATAGTAATAAGAAGAATTGACGACTAACGTACATGAAGTTGTTTTAAATTTCTGCCCTTGGGAGATGTGGTCTGACGAATGAACTCGCAAACGTAGTATCCACACAAGTTATTCCCGTCTCCTTGTTGCAAGCACTATACGAGAAGATTGTTTCAATCAAAATAATAATCAACCAGGCATGATAATGGAGATGGGCACGGATCTAGATAGTACTTACTTGCACAACATCAAATGTAAGTTGTTTTTCCCATTCACCGGGAGACTTCTTTATGAACCTCTTCCAAACCCTACCCGAGAAAGAAAAAGAATAAAAAGAGTTAGTAATTACTTGATATCCGAAAATGAAACAAAGTAGTCGATATATTGCAATATATAAATACTGAAATTAATAAAGATTGAAATTACCGCTGGATCATTTCCTGCATGTCAGCCCACATTGAGAGGGGTTTACGTTTGAGTCCATTACAATTACTTTTCCTTTGTCAATTTGGAAGATTAGCAGAATATAGTGGAAGCTGCGCACGCAGAACTCATCAATTATACAATGAACATCGAGTAAGGAAAACAGAATGTTTACAACAGAGTAACACACTTACTTGAAGTTGTAAGGAAATAGTATTTCCCGTCGGTTGTTAAATATTATTGCCCTCAGAATATTATTTTCTGTATCCTTGGGAGATTGCCGAAGAGTCTTTTCAAAAATAATATTTGGATCAATGAACCCAATATCATAGATTCCACCTCTTTGCATTCGAGAATCTTCATTCTGCAAATATTAATATATGAGTGTACTATATATATATATATATATATATATATATATATAATATATATGCAATTGAATGAGGTGAGCTAGAGAAATAAGTGCTTACAGACAATAGGCACTAAGGATAGATTTGTCGAGGGCCTGCTGCTGGTATAACTGAAACAATTCCTCAAATTGAATCATAACATATCCATTTCCAGTTCCATAGTGCTCGTCCTTAACGTTGAGACATAGCCATCCTCAGATTCATCAGCGGCTTGCATATACCAACTATGCACTCTTCGCATTTTCGTTGGTAGATCCTTTATCTCCTCGGGTTTGACAAGAGGCTGCCCGTACTCGTATTTGTACGCACATTCAGCTGCGGGGAAGTAGTTCACTGTTTGCATATACTCAGCAATGGACAAACCCGCATCAGCTGCCTTGTCTGCGTACAGTGTTATAAACTCCGGATCAATATCCTCATCAGCAATATTAGTGCTCGGCCCCACCTGGGTATTGGAAATCACTTTGAGCGGGGACGTGGATTGTTTTTTCTGCTCTCCGAGTTGAGCAACTGATTTCCCCTTTTTCCCGCTTGCGCTACTACTCTTCGTTGACCGCACCATTTCCTGGTGTGACTTCAGAATAGAGCGTCATAGTCAGATGACAGACTCGGCTCGGGTTGATGAAGAGTCTTCACCATTTTCCAAGCTCGTTCTATCTCTTCTTCGGTCTCAGGGAAATCTGGCTTTTGCTTCTTCTTCCGCTTTGATTTCCACGCATCGTATTCGTCCTTTGCGATTTTCTGGGTTTCCTCGGAGTATAGTCGTAAGGTAACTTGGGTACCTCTTTTGGTACCTTCGGGAGGGGTGACCGTGACGTTTCGGTGATTTTTTACGTTTCGGCAGAAACTTATGGGCGGAGAGGGCTGACGCGGCGGCGTAGGCGACCGCGCTGGAGACGTGCACGGCGTAGGCGACCGCGCCGGAGACGGCATGCGTTGCGAAGACGACCGCGCTGGAGACCTTTGCGCTGGAGAAAGGCGAGGATTCGATGGCTTTGTCGTCTGATTTGTGAGCACAATGCATTCCTTTAGCCATAGAACGTCAAGTTCTTGGCTTCTCCGAGTTCAGTCAACTCTTCGTCTTCACCTTCAGGAAAATCAAGCTTTACCCGCTCGAATCCGTTGACAACTTCATCGACCCCAACAACAGCGTAGCCCCGTGGAACCGGAAGACTAGGTGAGTTGGTTCGTTGCCAATTGGTAAGGCATATCCGGCCGCCGCCTTGATGGTTATATTGACGACCTTCACGTGGAGCTCATAGGATGTCATTTCCGTGATCTCATCCACCGGGTGAATCATCGGCGGTGCATCATCACCCGTAGCTGCGTGGACGCAACGCTGCTTTTGCGATGAGAATGTGCGGCGTCGGGAGCCTCGACTTCAACTTCTACCATGTGTACTGTTGCGCCGGTAGACACTATCTGCTGGCTACGTGTGTTAATTTGGTCCTGCTGCTTCTTTGCTACATCTTGTGTCAGCTTACCATTTCTTCAAGTTGACGCCTCCAGTTTGCCTGATTCTCTGCTTCAGCTGCCTCCTTGTCCTTTTTTACTTGACGGCTTCTATCTGGGTATAACTTTTTGGTGGAGTCGAACGCAACACTCCACGGAGGAGTGCCTTTGCCTCGTGTACGCCCTCCGTGTTCCTTATTCCCTAGGGCTCGTGTGAGCTCGCCGTTCTCTCTATCTGGCACGAACTTCCCATCTTTAACGTCCTTTATTGTGTCTCTCAGCTTCTCTATGGAGACGACTCTTTTTATGCCTTAGGTTATATATTGCTTTTCCTCGCGTCCAACCTGCCCCATGCCGTAGAACCATGACCTTGTCCGCTCGACCCACAAGAACGGCTCGGAGTGATCCCTGCTGAATCAGGTTGTTCTCCCATGTCTCCCACTTGGGACTAGAACCCTTGTAGCCACCTTGCCATAACATGGTGATATACCTTTTTGACGGCGTTTTTCTCATTTGTTTTTCGTCCTTTCCAGTTCATTCTCTGCCAGCTTGTACTTCACGAAGTCTGCCCATACGGGTTTTATTTTCTCATACCCTTGAGTGAAATCAGGAGTCTTGTTCTTCTAACATAATCAAGGTTCAATCTTTTCTTCCAGTTTTTGAATTGCTCGGCCATCTTTTTCAGGGTCCACGCTTTGACCTTTTCCCGTATCTCATTGTTTCATTTTAGTAACATCGGCCTCAGTCACATCCGCTTCATTCTCGTCCACCTCCGGCACGGGTAAGTTGAAATTAGCCAAAATCTTTGAGAAAAGATGATCTTTGGCTATTTTGCCGACATATGAAATTCCTTGTTTCCGTGGATCTTTTGGCTCATTCCACTCATTAACAGTGATCGGGATGTGATCTCTAACTAGCACTCCGCATTGCTTCACAAATTTTTGGGCAACATCAGCGGGAAGCTCGGTGCGCCGTCTGCTGTGATCGTGTCGATCCTGTATCTTTCTGTATCTTTCAACTTCTTTGTTGCGCCTCGTTTAGTCTTTTTTCCGGTTGATATATTTGAACCGGATGGCTAAAAATATAAAGACTGTTAATACATTATATAGACAACGGATGCTTCATTAATTAACATATATATATATGCACCTCGGAGCCGGTGTTTGTAATTTGTATGGTTCCACCGGAGCCGTCGGCTGCTCCCATATCGGAGCCGTCGGCTTCTCCCTCATCGGAGTCGTCTCCCTGGGTGAGCACCGGATCTCCCTCACCGGAGTCGTTCATCCACTGGCTCACACATCGGGCTCTACGTCGGGCCCGCGGATTAAACCCTCGATCATATTTTCGGCATCTTCGTCTCTTGGCTCCATACTATACAAAAAGAGTAAGTATATATTTCAGATCCAATTCATTAAAATTGCTTATGCATAATAATATTTAAACATACGATAACATTTCTAGCATTCTTAAATTTATAACACTATCTTAATTAGATTTTCTAACATTCATAATTAATAATTTTAACATTCTTCAATTTCCTATATCAATTCTAAACGTACGAATCTAAAATTGGTAAGTCTAATAACTAATAATTCTAACATTCTTAAATTTCCTATATCAATTCTAAACGTACAAATCTAAAATTGCTAAGTCTAATCTAAAATTTCTAACATTCTTAAATTTTTTATATCAATTCTAAACAAATTTAAAGTAAATAAGTCTAATCTAAAATTTCTAACATTCATAAACTAATAATTCTAACATTTGTAACACTAATAAAAAACAGTAATTAAGTAAAAAAAAGGAAAAAAACAAAAAAGGCCCCGGGTTAGGGCGAGATGGAGGAAGGCCTTACCTCCTGTTGGGACAGCGGCGGGCCGGCGGCGCGGGGCAGCGGCGGCGCGGGGCGGTGGAGGCCGGCACGGGGCAGCGGCAGGCCGGCGGCGCGTGGGACGAGGGGCGGCGCCGCAGAGGAGGACGCCGACGGGGGCGAGACGGGATCGAGGGGCGGGACCACAGAGGAGGACGCCGACGGGGCGAGGGGCGGCGCGTGGGGGGCGAGGGGTGGCGGCGCAGAGGAGGCGCCGACGGGGGCAATGAGCGGCGCCGCAGAGGAGGGCGCCGACGGGCGAGGGGCGGCGCCGGGTGCGACGGGACGTAGGGACGGCGCCGCAGAGGCGAGGACGCCGACGGGGCGAGGGGCGGCGCGGGGGAACGGAAAAAATGGGCAGCCTGGCGGCGTCACTTTCGTCCCTGCGCGCGGTCTGGAGCTGAGGGGGGCGGTGACGTGTATATATCCTATCCCCCTTTCGTCCCGGTCGGTGGCAACAACCGGGACGAAAGCCCCTTCCGTCCCGGTTGGTGGCACCAACCGGGACGGAAGGGGCTTTCGTCCCGGTTATTGCCACCGACCGGGACGGAAGACCCGGCTGGTCGCGCACCGGGACCAGAAGTACTTTTGGCCAATTGTTTTAGCGCCAAAATTTGAATATATTAAATATGCACGTGAATAACTTTTATATAGTTTCAAATTAGGAAAAATTACAACATTAAAATTGTTTGAATTTGCATAACTAAATCCGTTTTCTGTTTAACTAAATAATTATTCTAACTATTCAAACTATTAACTATTTCACTATTTGCACTTAATTTAAATATAAATATCTTATATTATTTTAAAATTAGTAATAATTACTTTAAACAGAAAACAGACGCTGAAATACAAATTTCTTTTCTACCGTGCTCGGACGCCGCGGATGATGTTCCCGTGCACATTAATACCCGAGCGCCAAGTCAACAATGACCCAAGCATGCATGGATGAATGTGTTAAACACTGATCCGGATGTTTTGTATTTGGGAGATGAACTGACCGGTGTATGAAGCTGGGCTATATATATATAGGGTCCTCTGGCTCACAAAGTGTTGAGCTAGGGTTTTGATCCAACGGTTAAGAAACACCTCATCCAACGGCTCACAGCAGCTCGAAGGAAACACACTGTAGCCCTGATCGGACGGCTCACAAGAGCTCGAAAAAAACACACCCGGATCCAACGACTCAAGAGCGCTTGAAAGAAACACACGATCCGTGTGATTCTATCTGATTGGTCCAAACGAAACCCTAATTCCCATTTAGTCCCGGTTGGTGTCCCCAACCGGGACTAAAGGGATGATCCGTTTCCCAATGAAACCATAACCCATTTAGTCCCGGTTGGTGTCCCCAACCGGGACTAAAGGGATGTTTTCTTCTCGCTATATATGTATACATTGCCACTGCATTGCCATAAACACATACAAACTCACCACTCTCTCATGGCTTCTACCGTACCCACTCTAACATTCATCCAGGCGGAGGCACTTTCCGCCTCGAACTACCCCTGCCCGGCGGCTACAACGTTCCCGCCGGTTGGATGCTGAGCGCCGGAGGAGTGCCGGTCCCTCCTCTTCCTCAAGGTGTGGCGCGTCGGGCGGCCATCACAAACCACTACTACCACGAGCTCACGCCGGAGCAGCGGAGAAATCCCAGTTGCATCCCGATAACCAGCATACTTGGGATGCCTTCTTCATCAATCGGCGTGAGAGAGCGCTCGCCAGGTATGAGGAGGACGGTCTGCCTCCTGGAAACTATCACGAGGCCGGTCGTCGGCTATGGTGGTCCGGCCGGACTCTACAGAGCGTCATGGACTACATCAGGGCCGGCGATATCCCTCGCCTGCGCTACCCTCAGGCCCAGCCCTGGAGTCGTGATCCTCCGAGGGAGTGCAGAGCACCGTCAGACGATAGTGACGACGACGGCGGCGGCGACTACGACGACTACGAGTACATGTACTATAGGCCTAGGCAGGAGTATGACTAGTAGATCGATGCACTTTTGCCATTATGTACTGTCTTGTTTATTTAGATCTATGCTCTCCGTTTAGATTTAGATCCAATCTTGTCATTATGTGTACTGTGCCTTGTTTATCTATCGAAATACATGTCCCCCTTTTTAACGTCTATCGAATGCCATTAGATCTGAAATCCAACAAATCAGGAAAAATCACACGGAAAACAGAAAACAGACGAGCTAGAGGGCCACTGTTTGCCGGAATACAACAAATTATTATTAAAACAGCCAACAGAAAACAGACGCGCTAGCGCGCTACTCTTCGTCCTCATCGTCGTCGGTGACCTCCTCGTCGTCGGAGGAGGTGCATGATGGTATTTCCGAGATAGGCCCCCACCTCGGATCGTCGGAGGCCCAGACTTCGCCGGCGTGGTCGGCCCGACGGAGCGCTTGCAGCGGCATCTAACTCGAGGTGGCGTTCGAGGCGCCGCTCCGCCCGCTCAGCCGCGCGGGTCTGCCATAGCTCCTCGTCGGCGCTCTCCTCACCCGGATTGTTCCGGTAATACTCGCGGACCACGCGGTCGTCCCTGGCGTCGAGTAGGCCCTGAAACGCGCGGTGCCTGAGGTGGCGGTGGTCGGCGGCAGTGACGATCTGCGGCGTCGGCGCCCTGGCCTCCGCTTCCCAGAGGGTGTGGCAGTCGCTAAATTCATCAACGACCGCGGGCGGCTGAGGCGCCAGGCCGCCGCGTCCCAAGCGCGGGCGGCCTCCGAGGCCGTCGCAAAGGAGCCGAGGGGATGCGGTCGTCCCCGAAGCGGATAGTCGCGGTGAACATTCCGTTCTGCCGCGATCGAACTCCGCGGAAACCGGTAGTTGTTCCTCCTCGGAGGCATGGTGTGGCACGACGGTGCGTGGAGTGGAGGTGCGGCAGTTTATAACGCGCATTCATGGCCACGCGTTACAACTCCCGCCCACGCGCAGGACTCCCGCGCCACGCGGACAGACAATACCACCCACCACCTCTCTCTCACTCCCCCAAGCTTAAAAAAAAAGGGACGGGGGCTGTGGCCGCATTTGTAGGGAAGGGACATTGGTCCGGTTAGGGGTATGATCCGGGACCAATGCCCATGCGCGCGCCACGTGGCCTGTGGCTAGGGATTCGTCCCGGGTCGTGCCACGAACCGGGACCATTGGCTCCCCACGAACCGGGACAGATGCCCCCAGGTGGTTTCTGCTGCCTCGGGCACACGAACCGGGACCAATGCATGGCACTTGTCCCGGTTTTTGGTGCAACCGGGACAGATGCCCCCTGCCCCCCTGGACGAAAGGGGTTGTTTCCACTAGTGGCGTGCCCTCCAACGGAAACCAGCGCGCCCTGCCTCGCCAAGAAACTCTGCTCAAACCAAAAAGGAATCACCCAGGGGTTAGTAACATTTCATCAGGATATAAACATATGAGTACGTTTTATGTCTCTCAGTTAGTACAAAGTTCAGAGATAGAGATGGGTAGAACCGTAGAACATACGTGCGTGCGTGCGTCCGCTGCGACAGTACATAGAGTATCCTCGTCCTCCTGCTTCGTGACGTCAATGCTCCAAATTATTTCGAACCCGGAAGAAAGTAAATCTCAAGTCGGCGATTCAAATTTTTATAGCATTTCTAGCGGATTCCGTAAAACCTTGTGGGTCCGGATAATTCCGATCGATATGTGTATATTCTGTTTTTATGGCCTGAACAGATCCCAAATATCGTGCCGGTTCGGCTAAATATAGCGGACCCTCGAAATGCACCATCCTGGGCGCTGTATGTAGGGGACAGAGGACCGTTTAGGTATGCACCCACCATACATGCCACCGTCCTCCGACCCTCCACCTCGACGAGCAATTTTGCCACGACGATGTCACAAGCGATTTGGATCACCGCCCGCTCCAAGTTTTTATCACCTCCTCGTGGTGGTGTACTACCCAAAGAAAACTATGGGCGCTCGTCTCACAAATTACCAAATATAACTGCGATGTGGTTGACAACCCGACGACATACTGATATAGGATGCTGGGAGCTTGTGTGCGTCTTTCCGGCACTTCGCGTACGTAACTTATGTTGTCCACATATATTAATTTATTGTACAAAACTTTTTTGCTTGTTTACAGAAAAAAACCAACAAATTCAAGAAAGAAATAATGTTGCTCAAGTTAAGATAGCCCTGTTTGGTCTAAATCAAGCATCCACAAACACAATCGTGCAAAAAATTTAAACTTATTTTGTTGTGAAATTTGTTGGTCTTTAAAGAAATTATTTGGCCCCGTTAAAACATTTTTCTAAACCTAATTTCCTGCAAGGTATACTAGGTTTACAAAATAACAATTCTTAATTGATTTTAATTTTCCTTATGTTGCCATGTGCGTTTGTTTATTTTTGATGATCACTTTAGTATTTTTAAATACTCCCTCGCTCCCATATTAATTGACGCTAAAACGGATGTATATAGCACTAAAACACATGTAGATATGTATTCTTAGCGCCAATTAATATGAGATAGGGGGAGTATATTTTGTAGGGCTCTCGAGGTTAAGAATCTAACAAGTATCGTAAGATTTGTTTAGAGTGTATGGCTTGCTAGCTTGGTTGCAACAACATATAGAACTACCATGTGTTTGAAATATTTACAACTAGTCTTTTGTTGATTCTTCTCCGGGGCCCCTCCCCTATCTTACCTGTTGGTACCTATCATGATTAGTTCATGAAGCCTCCGTAATTACTGATTATTATGTGTTTTGAATGATCCATTGTAACATGGGGTTTGTTTGGTTTTCGGCTACAATTTGCCAACCCTAAGTTTGCCAAGTGGTGGCAGCCACAAAAATTTAGCTAAGAAATCGGGTGCCACAAAGTGTAGCAATGGTTGGCGAAAAGTTCACTCTATGAAAGATGGGACATGCAGATATGAAAGTGTGGCAATAACCAAGCACAAACCACACTGACAAAGTTAGCCTTGGCTAGGTGTGGCTATGAACCAGACACCCCCGGAGAAATTTTTGCATTGGTACACTATTATATTATTGTCCCATGAGTTACATTTATTTGCCTATAAACAAAGGACAAAAACAATAAGTTTTTACAAATACATGTGCCTTGATCCCTCTCTAATTTCTCATGATTAGCCGAACATTTCAGAATTTATGCATTCAAGCTTATCTCAAAAGCATTTAATCCATGGACAAACATATGGAAAACGCTTTTCTCCAACCAATTGTAGCCGCAATCGGTTGGGACGCACGTGTTGTTACATCTCACAATGCCTTGTGTGAGCTGATATGTTGCAAACGTATTTAATTTTTCAAACACTTTTCTTGTGGTTTCTCCTCCCATTTGCATGATTTGGATTAAACTAATACGGACTAACGCTATTTTCAGCAGAATTGCCCTTGGTGTCAAGATTTGTGCAGACAATCAATTTTATCATAAAATTCCAAAAAAAATCTGAAAATTATATTTCCCTAAACCATTTTTCTAAACCTAATTTCCCGCAAGGTATACTAGGTTTACGAAATAACAATTCTTAGTTGATTTTATTTTTCCTTATGTTGCCATGTGTGTTTGTTTATTTTTATGGCTACTTTATTATCTTTAAATACTACCTCGGTCCCATATTAATTGGCGATAAAATAGATGTATATAGCACTAAAATAGGTGTAGATATGTCTTTTTATCGCCAATTAATATGAGATAGAGGGAGTATATTTTTTAGGGCTCTCGAGGTTAAGAATCTAACAAGTATCATAAGATTTGGTTATAGTGTATGGTTTGCTAGCTTGGTTGCAACAACGTAGAGAACTACCATGTGTTTGAAATATTTACAACTAGTCTTTTCTTGATTCTTCTCCACGGACCCTCCCCTATCTTACCTGTTGGAATCTATCATCATTAGTTCATGAACGCTCCGTAATTACTGATTATTATGTGGTTTGCATGGTCCTAAAATTGTAACATGGGGTTTGTTTGGGTTCCGGCTACAATTTGCCAACCCTAAGTTTGCCAAGTGGTGGCAGCCACAAAAATATGGCAGAGAAATTGGGTGCCACAAAGTGTAACAACAATTCGCAAGAAGTTCACTCTATGACATATGGGACATATAGATATCAAAGTGTGGTCAGAACCAAACACAAACCACACTGCCAAAGTTAGCCTTGTCTAGGTGTGGCTAGGAACCAAACACTCCCTTTGAAAATTTTGCACCGATACACTATTATATTATTCTCCCATGAGTTACATTTATTTGTTTATCAACAAAGAACAAGAACAATAAGTTTCTACAAACACTTGTGACTTGATCCCTCTATGATTTCTCATGATTAGCCGTACATTTCAAAATTTATGCATTCAAGCTTATCTCGAAAGCATTTAATCCGTGGACAATCCTATGGACAACGCTTCTCTCCAACCAGCTATAGCTACAGTCTGTTGGGACGTGCGCATCCTTACAGCTTGCGATGCCTCGCGCGCAGCACGGTCGTGTGAGACACCAGCCCTGATAACTGAAGACCATCGTTCGATGTAGCTGCGCTGAGACCACCGGCCGCTGCCGCTGCCACCACCGCGGATTCCTCAGGTCGCCTTCGCCCCAAAGCTCCGCTCTAGATTCCCCCACCGTCGTGAATTCCTCCAGCTGCCTTCGCCCCAAAGCTCCGCTGACATCTTCGTTCGCCTCCTGGAGGATCTCCCTCGATGTCTCCGTTCCTGCTCTGCTCTTTCCTTCTCGGGACCTCCGTGATACGTTTCAAACGTATCTATAATTTTTTATTGCTCCATACTTGTTTTCTATCAATTGTCCCATGTTTTATACATGTTCTCTATTATTTTGAAGATATTTTACGGGACTAACCTATTAACCCAGTGCCTTTTGTTTCAGAAAAGTTGTACAGAAAATATTTGCGAAAAGTTTTCTTAAAATTCACGGAGACCAGTTTTTACCTGGAACGAAGACAGAGTCATAAGGACAGCTGGAGGGGGTCCCACTGCACTAGGGCGATGGGTAGGCGCGGCCCAGGGCCCACCCGCGCCATGGCATCACCTCGTGGTCCTGGACCACTCCCGGCACGGCCTCTTCATCTATATATTACCTCAACATCGGGGACGAAAAAAATTCCATGTTACAGATATGGAGTCGTCGTCACCTAGAAAGTACAATCTAGGAGTTCTGAAGTCCTACTCAGACACCGTTATGGAAGGTGGAATCGACCAAATAAGAAAGCATGAGGACACGTCTCCACACTCTTGTCGCACCCGGACTTCTAGGGGATACTCACAGTCTGTTAAACAGTAGATAAATGGCTTACGGGGCATACCGGCACCCGCATCTCAATATGAGCAGGCCAACACGTAAACGTGTGACAACCATTCTCTTACTATTCATCGTCTGCGCAAACCATCCCATAGAAATCCAGATACTTCCGTTGACGTACTTCAAAACATACACACATGGTACGTCAACGGCATTGGAACAATTGATATCACAACAGATCTCTACGACACAAAAGATTGAAATAAGTTGCAAATAGCTCTCACTAGAGCAGAGATAGCAAATACAATCATCCAGAGGACACATGTCCCAACATAACGTCATTACAACACAGCGGAAGCATTCAAAAGGTCTGAGTACAGACAAGATCCAAATAGGCCTAAGAGGCCGGAAACGAAAAGACGGAGCCCATCCACGAAGTCTCGGATCCTGCCCGGGTCCGCTATCTACTCGTCAGCAGTCTCGTCATACTCCACGTTGTAGCCACATGGGGATCCTCGGAAACGTAGTCTGCGGAAACCACAGCCCCAAAGGGTCAGTACATAAACGTACTGGCAAGCAAGACTCACAGTTCACCAAAGTGTAACCCGTCAACACCAAGCACAGATGCTTTGGGTCAACGGAAGAAAGGGACATAAAGGATGCTGCAACTGGCTGCTCTAAACAACTACAGAGTTTCTACCACTTCCGGCTACCAGAAAGGAGATAAGATCGTGTATCGTAACCAACCTTCAACTAACCTCAAACAAACCCATCCTGGATCTCGCCCCTTATCCAAAGAAGCAATCCGAGGATAACTCACACAGTTGGATTAATGATGGTTCAGATTATTGTGTCAATAAGCCTATTACTAGTCAAGTTGTTAATCATTGGGTGTAAGGTTGTTAATCATTAGGTTTAAGTTGTCCTGAGTACTTGTTAGCCAGTACTTTCACCAAGTAGTCCATAACCGCGGAAAACACGGCTTCTCGAGAAGATTTATCCCTGCAGGGTTGCACCAATTTGGCCGTACACGCAAGAATAACCCGCCAGATGGGATGCCTCCCACCAAGCGGGGCACTCTACACAACTCAACTCTTCTTCGCATCAAGCCCAAAGCCACCTTGGGCGCACGGCTAATCGAGCCCAGAAGAAAATGGACCCTCATAGCACTCTAAGAACGTGTCCCCCTATATGCCGACTACGAAAGTTCCACCCTGGCCTGGGCTCGCAAAAACATGCATGCGGCAAATGGAAAACACGAACTAAATGAGGCGATTTGGACGAGATGCGATCGAATCAAATTGCGGGGGGCGCCCATACTCGCTTCCCATGCGGTTAGCGCTCATCATGGATCAGTAGACAAGACCCTTTTCCTATTAGGGTCGACACTAGCAGGCCTCAAAACCACACAGGGCCTCCTGCCGGTGCCTTATCATCAAATTATTATTTAATAATAACATTAGCATGATTGATTGATTAAACATCGAGCCCCTAGAACATAATAGAATATGATAACAGAAAGTAACGTTAACAGACTCGAGCAAAGCAACCTAAGCATGCTAGTAAGACACTGCTCAGTCAATAGGTGGTAGGAGTGGTGGTGAGGCAATATCAGGTTAAGGGATTCATGTGATAGGTTCGTAACAGAAACAACTACTACTAAGGCTAGCAGAAATAGATAACGGAAAGTATCGGTAACCAAGGTTGAAAGGAACACAGTGGTTCATGTGAGTGATAACTTGCTGCAAACCCAGTAGCCTGGTACTGAGCTAACTCCTTAGAAGGGGTGTCGTAAGTATCGTCGGTCTCAACGTCGTCGTGTATCCGAGAAGAAGCAAACAAACAATGCAGAAAGATAAACAATCAATATCATGCATAGTGCACAAACATGGGATGATGCATGATAGTTTAATTGATGCATCCAAAATAAACTAATTGACAAGATAGCAACATGATTAAATGGACCCACATGCAATTGGATTGCATATGGAAAGCCATGAATTAAGGTTGGATTAATTGTTTTACAACTACTCAACTTGTGTAAGTGAATTAGCATGATGCATGGATGAGGAAAACAGCAAATAACAACAATAGAACCAATTTGAAATAAGGTTTAACGAGTTTGGAAATTCATTCATTAAGTTAGGAAATTTTGGTTCCTTAAAGGTGTCACACAAGCATTTGTTTTTCACCAATTTTAATTGTTCAAAATAGATAACCAAGTTCATATTTGATAAGAACACACAATTTTAGGTGGATTGCATGTTTCACTTGTTGAAAAAGGATTTCAAATGAATTATTTATGAATTACACAAGTTTAAGCAAGAATTAAATGAATTTAATTCAAACATGAACTTATTTGAATTTTTATTTGTTCAAAACATTAAGTGAAGTTCATATTTGACAAGGTTATGTTTTTTGTGGTTTGAAAACATATTTTATATGTCCCAAAAGAATTTGTTTTGATCAAGTTATAAATTAGCAATATTAAATGGTTTAAACAAGGTTTAAATCATTTAACCAATTTTAATTATTCAAAACATGAAACAAATTTTATATTGGAAAGGTGGTTTAATTTTGCATGGAAAACAAATTTCATTTGTTGAAATTGGATTTAAAATGAGCAAGTTATATATTGGCAATTTTAAATGCAATGAACACAAGAAACAGTTGTTTTCAGCAATTTAAATTATTCAAAACAGCAAACAAAACTTATATTTGGAAAGTACATGAAAAGTTGATTGGAAAACATATTTAGTTTGTGGAATTTGGAATTTTATGCCCAAGTTATGAATTTTTGCAATTTTAAGTGATTTAAACAAGATTTCAAATTTTGCACCAATTTAAAATATTCAAACAGTAGACAATTTCATTGAAAAGGTTGAAAACATGTAGCAAATGTTTCATTGAACATTTAGAGCTATCAAACATAATTTTTGGGTGATTATTGAATTTATTATGCAATTTTTCCATAATCATTCTTTCTGCCATTTTTAGTAAACAGAGGGAAACATGCTCAAAATTAATTCAATTGTGCCCAAATAAAATACCAATGTGTAGAGTTTGTTAAGACAAATTTTAGACTCCAAGTTTGCTTAAATTGGATGAGTAAACTAAAGTTATGAAATTCCAAAGTTCCAAATTTTATTTTCATTTTCAGTAATTAATTATTTAATGCAAAAAATTGTTACAGAAACATGTTGCAAACTTGACATTACTAGAAGGAGCACCAAATTATGAAACCACAGGATTTTGAATCATTCAAATTAGAGTGATATTCAAATTGATATGGATTTTTGAAGTAATGGTTCAGATCTGAGTTTCTGAAGATTTGGCAGAAAAGAAAAACAGAGGTAAAAAGGTGGGTTGATGGGGATCGAACCCTAGAACTAAGGCTTGCTCGCAGGGGGGTTAACCAGTGGGGTGGATCTGCTGGTTGTTGATAGAAGGGGACTCGGGGGCTTAAGGTGCAGAACTGCTGTGAATCCAACTCGGAAAAAATAGACAGAAAAGGGGTGGGGTTTGGGGATTCGACCCTGGGACCTGGGTTGAGCGCTGTTGCTGCTACCAGTGCGGCTGCTGCTCTGTGTGTTGACAGATAGGTAGCGGGGGAGGTTAAGGTGTGGGTGCGCGCTGTACTGGATTTTTTCTGCACGTACTGAACCTGGTTCAGTTAGCGATGGATGGCAGATCGGAGGTCGCCGGCGAGTCGTTGGGCGCTGCTCGCGTGGGGTGGCCGTGGGGCATGTGCGGGTGGTGCTCAGAGGAGGAGGGGAGCGAGAGGGAAGGAGGGGAAGGGCGGAGCTCACCGTGGTGATTCGGACAGGAGGGAGGCGATGCAGGCTCGGGGCGGACAGGGAGGTTGGTGGCGACTTGGAGGGATGGCGCCGGAGCTGTGGAGCCTCCCGGCCGGCTGCCGCGCGAGGTGGAGGAGGAAGAGGGCGGCCGGGGGGTTCCATTCCCGCCCGCAGCTTGGCCGGAGGGCGACGCCAACGCCGCGATCGCCGGTGAAAAAGGAGGGAGCTTTCGGGTGGTACAGGTACAGAGAGATGGGAGAGGAGAGAGTGGAAGAAAGAGGGAAGAGTGGAGGCGGGGGAGAAGAGATGGAGGGAGAGAAACTAGGGTTAGGGTTGGCAGGAGCCCTAGGGCTAGATATAGGAGTAGGGGAGGAACATCGGCCGTTGCCTGTTTCTCCGAACCACGTGGGCACCATGGATAAGACCGTACAGAGTGGAAGAAGATACGAGGTATCGGGCCTGGGAAAAAGTTGGCCAAAGGGGAAAGGGCTGGGCCTGGTGTGCTCTCTCTCCCTTGCTCTCTTTTTTATTAATTGATTTCGTTTTTTTTTTGCTGAAATAGGAATAGGAAGAGAAAAAAGGTTTTTGAGTTAAGAAAGATTTTGAAAAATTGGTTAGTTAGTTAGGTCAACAACAGCCACTTGTTAACTTGTTTTCTCAAAATTCAAATTCAAAAATTGTTGTTTGTAATTGATTGCATCTGGATGAATTTTGGTTATTAACTGGTTATTAAAACAAGATTTAACATAGGGTTATCATATCATTTTATTGGAAACAAAAGGGTATATTTGTTTTGGTATTTTTCATATTTAACATTGGGTGCTGTTTGATGTTTTTGATTTGACTTAGAATGCAATTTGGAATTAATGAATTGATTTAAGCCACTATTTTAGAAGTTGATCATTATTGAATAATTGGAAACAAATGATTGATTTGTTTTGGCAATTTTTATAACTTTCAAAGGGTTGTTGTTTTGGAAATTAATGAATTTGAAAAGGGTTTGGTAATAAGTGAATTTTGATAGAAAACAAAACAACAGTTTGGAATCATCACTTTAATGGAAACAATTGATTGTTTTGATTGAAATAACATTTTGGAAATTGTAGCATCACAAGGATGAAACAAAAGGTTTGAATTTTGGTTTGAAATTCAAATAGAAAACAAAGGAAAACAGTTGGAAAACAAATGAAAACAGAGGAAAACAAGCAAAACAAATGCAATCAACATGATGTCATGATGCAAAACATAAAATAACAGAGAGCAAACATTCTAAAGGCTTATTTTTCATACTTGGGATGTTACAAAACGCCCCCCCTTGAAGGAATCGCGCCCCGAGATTCCTACTTGAGGAAAGAAAAGGTCCGAAACTTCTTGGAAGATCCTCTGAGCTGTGACACGTGAAACACATCGTGCACCTTGGATAGACGTCAGGGAATTTGGAAACCACCGAAACATTTTCAAGTCAAGGGAGAGGTTTTGTATGGAGGGTGTATAGCTGGATAGAACTTGATTCATTTGGAGAATAGACTATCTGGAATGTGGTGATTCAGGAATGCTTCCTCGAAACAACCCCAGGTGATAGGAATGCCAGCTCTCATAGCCTGGAATCAACAACAACAACAACACCAACCTTTCTGGCCAGATAGACTTGATATTTGGGAAGTTTTGATTAGACGCCGTAGAAGAATTGAAGTGGAAAACAACAACAAGTTTGAACGGACGAAAGGGATGTGAGAAGAACAGGATAACGAAGCAACATCGGGAAAAACGAGATCAAAACACTCCTGAGGTACTACGGAAAACCCATCCGGGCTTCTAGAGGATCAATCATACTATTGCTTAAGGAATAGAGGATCTGCTTCCGGGCTTACACGCCTCCGTTCTCAATCGTGAGTAGGCAACATGATAAATCATGTCACAACCACCTCCATTCCTATGGTCTAGTAGATATAATCATCCTAGAGAAACCAGGATTCGTGAAATCCTAACTTGAAAGTTTAGATGAGAAGGGAAAACAACGTTACACTTCCTTACCAGAAAAAGGGAGGGTGGGTGGGGAAAGAAGAAAAGGAACAGAATTCCTACTCTCACGTTTCATTTTTCCTATATAGCTACAAAATAGTTTCTAGACTCAACTGCGACCAGTAAAAAGGGATCCTACAGGCAGACAGGCTCTGATACCATTTGTCGCACCCGGACTTCTAGGGGATACTCACAGTCCGTTAAACAGTAGATAAATGGCTTACGGGCATACCGGCACCGCATCTCAATATGAGCAGGCCACACGTAAACGTGTGACAACCATTCTCTTACTATTCATCGTCTGCGCAAACCATCCCATAGAAATCCAGATACTTCCGTTGACGTACTTCAAAACATACACACATGGTACGTCAACGGCATTGGAACAATTGATATCACAACAGATCTCTACGACACAAAAGATTGAAATAAGTTGCAAATAGCTCTCACTAGAGCAGAGATAGCAAATACAATCATCCAGAGGACACATGTCCCAACATAACATCATTACAACACAGCGGAAGCATTCAAAAGGTCTGAGTACAGACAAGATCCAAATAGGCCTAAGAGGCCGGAAACGAAAAGACGGAGCCCATCCACGAAGTCTCGGATCCTGCCCGGGTCCGCTATCTACTCGTCAGCAGTCTCGTCATACTCCCGTTGTAGCCACCATGGGATCCTCGGAAACGTAGTCTGCGGAAACCACAGCCCCAAAGGGGTCAGTACATAAACGTACTGGCAAGCAAGACTCACAGTTCACCAAAGTGTAACCCGTCAACACCAAGCACAGATGCTTTGGGTCAACGGAAGAAAGGGGACATAAAGGATGCTGCAACTGGCTGCTCTAAACAACTACAGAGTTTCTACCACTTCCGGCTACCAGAAAGGAGATAAGATCGTGTATCGTAACCAACCTATCAACTAACCTCAAACAAACCCATCCTGGATCTCGCCCCTTATCCAAAGAAGCAATCCGAGGATAACTCACACAGTTGGATTAATGATGGTTCAGATTATTGTGTCAATAAGCCTATTACTAGTCAAGTTGTTAATCATTGGGTGTAAGGTTGTTAATCATTAGGTTTAAGTTGTCCTGAGTACTTGTTAGCCAGTACTTTCACCAAGTAGTCCATAACCGCGGAAAACACGGCTTCTCGAGAAGATTTATCCCTGCAGGGTTGCACCAATTTGGCCGTACACGCAAGAATAACCCGCCAGATGGGATGCCTCCCACCAAGCGGGGCACTCTACACAACTCAACTCTTCTTCGCATCAAGCCCAAAGCACCTTGGGCGCACGGCTAATCGAGCCCAGAAGAAAATGGACCCTCATAGCACTCTAAGAACGTGTCCCCCTATATGCCGACTACGAAAGTTCCACCCTGGCCTGGGCTCGCAAAAACATGCATGCGGCAAATGGAAAACACGAACTAAATGAGGCGATTTGGACGAGATGCGGATCGAATCAAATTGAGGGGGGCGCCCATACTCGCTTCCCACATGCGGTTAGTGCGCTCATCATGGATCAGTAGACAAGACCCTTTTCCTATTAGGGTCGACACTAGCAGGCCTCAAAACCACACAGGGCCTCCTGCCGGTGCCTTATCATCAAATTATTATTTAATAATAACATTAGCATGATTGATTGATTAAACATCGAGCCCCTAGAACATAATAGAATATGATAACAGAAAGTAACGGTTAACAGACTCGAGCAAAGCAACCTAAGCATGCTAGTAAGACACTGGCTCAGTCAATAGGGTGGTAGGAGTGGTGGTGAGGCAATATCAGGGTTAAGGGATTCATGTGATAGGTTCGTAACAGAAACAACTACTACTAAGGCTAGCAGAAATAGACAACGGAAAGTATCAGTAACCAAGGTTGAAAGGAACACAGTGGTTCATGTGAGTGATAACTTGCCTGCAAACCCAGTAGCCTGGTACTGAGCTAACTCCTTAGAAGGGGTGTCGTAAGTATCGTCGGTCTCAACGTCGTCGTGTATCCGAGAAGAAGCAAACAAACAATGCAGAAAGATAAACAATCAATATCATGGCATAGTGCACAAACATGGGATGATGCATGATAGTTTAATTGATGCATCCAAAATAAACTAATTGACAAGATAGCAACATGATTAAATGGACCCACATGCAATTGGATTGCATATGGAAAGCCCATGAATTAAGGTTGGATTAATTGTTTTACAACTACTCAACTTGTGTAAGTGAATTAGCATGATGCATGGATGAGGAAAACAGCAAAATAACAACAATAGAACCAATTTGAAATAAGGTTTAACGAGTTTGGAAATTCATTCATTAAGTTAGGAAATTTTGGTTCCTTAAAGGTGTCACACAAGCATTTGTTGTTTTCACCAATTTTAATTGTTCAAAATAGATAACCAAGTTCATATTTGATAAGAACACACAATTTTAGGTGGATTGCATGTTTCACTTGTTGAAAAAGGATTTCAAATGAATTATTTATGAATTACACAAGTTTAAGCAAGAATTAAATGAATTTAATTCAAACATGAACTTATTTGAATTTTTATTTGTTCAAAACATTAAGTGAAGTTCATATTTGACAAGGTTATGTTTTTTGTGGTTTGAAAACATATTTTATATGTCCCAAAAGAATTTGTTTTGATCAAGTTATAAATTTAGCAATATTAAATGGTTTAAACAAGGTTTAAATCATTTAACCAATTTTAATTATTCAAAACATGAAACAAATTTTATATTTGGAAAGGTGGTTTAATTTTGCATGGAAAACATATTTCATTTGTTGAAATTGGATTTAAAATGAGCAAGTTATTATTTTGGCAATTTTAAATGCAATAAATAAGAAACAGTTGTTTTCAGCAATTTAAATTATTCAAAACAGCAAACAAAACTTATATTTGGAAAGTACATGAAAAGTTGATTGGAAAACATATTTAGTTTGTGGAATTTGGAATTTTTATGCCCAAGTTATGAATTTTTCAATTTTAAGTGATTTAAACAAGATTTCAAATTTTGCACCAATTTAAAATATTCAAAACAGTAGACAAATTTCATTGAAAAGGTTGAAAACATGTAGCAAATGTTTCATTGAACATTTAGAGCTATCAAACATAATTTTTGGGTGATTATTGAATTTATTATGCAATTTTCCATAATCATTCTTATTCTGCCATTTTTAGTAAACAGAGGGAAACATGCTCAAAATTAATTCAATTGTGCCCAAATAAAATACCAATGTGTAGAGTTTGTTAAGACAAATTTTTAGACTCCAAGTTTGCTTAAATTGGATGAGTAGAACTAAAGTTATGAAATTCCAAAGTTTCCAAATTTTATTGCATTTTCAGTAATTAATTATTTAATGCAAAAATTGTTACAGAAACATGTTGCAAACTTGACATTGCTAGAAGGAGCACCAAATTATGAAACCACAGGATTTTGAATCATTCAAATTGGAGTGATATTCAAATTGATATGGATTTTTGAAGTAATGGTTCAGATCTGAGTTTCTGAAGATTTGGGCAGAAAAGAAAAACAGAGGTAAAAAAGGTGGGTTGATGGGGATCGAACCCTAGACCTAAGGCTTGCTCGCAGGGGGGTTAACCAGTGGGGTGGATCTGCTGGTTGTTGATAGAAGGGGGACTCGGGGCGCTTAAGGTGCAGAACTGTTGTGAATCCAACTCGGAAAAAATAGACAGAAAAAGGGTGGGGTTTGGGGATTCGACCCTGGGACCTGTGGGTTGAGCGCTGTGTGCTGCTACCAGTGCGGCTGCTGCTCTGTGTGTTGACAGATAGGTAGCGGGGGGAGGTTAAGGTGTGGGTGCGCGCTGTACTGGATTTTTTTCTGCACGTACTGAACCTGGTTCAGTTAGCGATGGATGGCAGATCGGAGGTCGTCGGCGAGTCGCTGGGCGCTGCTCGCGTGGGGTGGCCGTGGGGCATGTGCGGGTGGTGCTCGGAGGAGGAGGGGAGCGAGAGGGAAGGAGGGGAAGGGCGGAGCTCACCGTGGTGATTCGGACAGGAGGGAGGCGATGCAGGCTCGGGGCGGACAGGAAGGTTGGTGGCGACTTGGAGGGGATGGCGCCGGAGCTGTGGAGCCTCCCGGCCGCTGCCGCGAGGTGGAGGAGGAAGAGGGCGGCCGGGGGGGTTCCATTCCCGCCGGCAGCTTGGCCGCAGGGCGACGCCAACGCCGGCGATCGCCGGTGAAAAAGGAGGGAGCTTTCGGGTGGTACAGGTACAGAGAGATGGGAGAGGAGAGAGTGGAAGAAAGAGGGAAGAGTGGAGGCGGGGGAGAAGAGATGGAGGGAGAGAAACTAGGGTTAGGGTTGGCAGGAGCCCTAGGGCTACATATAGGAGTAGGGGGAGGAGCATCGGCCGTTGCCTGTTTCTCTGAACCACGTGGGCACCATGGATGAAGACCGTACAGAGGTGGAAGAAGATACGAGGGGGTATCGGGCCTGGGAAAAAAGTTGGGCCAAAGGGGAAAGGGCTGGGCCTGGTGTGCTCTCTCTCCCTTGCTCTCTTTTTTATTAATTGATTTCGTTTTTTTTTTTGCTGAAATAGGAATAGGAAGAGAATGAAAGGTTTTTGAGTTAAGAAAGATTTGGAAAAATTTGGTTAGGTTAGTTAGGTCAACAACAGCCACTTGTTAACTTGTTTTCTCAAAATTTCAGATTCAAAATTGTTGTTTGTAATTGATTGCATCTGGATGAATTTTGGTTATTAACTGGTTATTAAAACAAGATTTTAACATAGGGTTATCATATCATTTTATTTGGAAACAAAAGGGTATATTTGTTTTGGTATTTTTCATAATTTAACATTGGGTGCTGTTTGATGTTTTTGATTTGACTTAGAATGCAATTTGGAATTAATGAATTGATTTAAGCCACTATTTTAGAAGTTGATCATTATTGAATAATTGGAAACAAATGATTGATTTGTTTTGCAATTTTTATAACTTTCAAAAGGGTTGTTGTTTTGGAAATTAATTGAATTTGAAAAGGGGTTTGGTAATAAGTGAATTTTGATAGAAACAAAACAACAGTTTGGAATCATCACTTTAATGGAAACAATTGATTGTTTTGATTTGAAATAACATTTTGGAAATTGTAGCATCACAAGGATGAAACAAAAGGTTTGAATTTTGGTTTGAAATTCAAATAGAAAACAAAGGAAAACAGTTGGAAAACAAATGAAAACATAGGAAAACAAAAGGAAAACAAGCAAAACAAATGCAATCAACATGATGTCATGATGCAAAACATAAAATAACAGAGAGCAAACATTCTAAAGGCTTATTTTTCAAACTTGGGATGTTACAACTCTGCACCACACGACATGACGCCCGGGAAGGCAAGCACCAGAAAGCACCCCCAGGGCGGCACATGGGGACCCGCCGTCAACGGGGTGGCAACAACTATCAGGTATGCGTGCGTGCGTGTGTCCGCTCTGACAGTACATAGACTAGCCTCGTCCTCTTGCTCCATGACGTCAATGCTCCATATTATTTTGAGCCGGGAAGAAAGTAAATCTCAAGTCGTCGTTTCAAATTTTTTGAGCATCTCTAGCAAATTCCATAAAACCTTGCCGGCCCGGATAATTTCGGTCGATATGTGTATTGTCCGTTTTTTATCGCCCGAAAAGTCCCAAATATCGTGCCAGTCCGGATAATTTTTTAGCGGACTCCTACAATGAACGGTCCCCGACACTAAATGAGGGGACGGAGGAGCATTTAAGGTACGCACCCACCATACATGCCACATTCCTTCGTCCCCGCCACTTGTTAGAATATTCAGCAAACAATTTCGCCACGATGATGCCACATGCGATTTGGATCACCACCCGCTCAAAGTTTTTATCACCTCCATGACACACTCATGGTGGTGCACTACCTAAAGGAAGCTTTGGACGCTCATCGGAGTCTGAAATGACAAATTGCCAAATCTAGCTGCGATATGGTTGACAACCCGACAACATACTAATATTAGATGAGAGATTGTGTACGGGTCTATATCAGTAGCTAGATGTTGATCCCTCCTCGTGCTATCATGCCACGGTCTTGTGAGCTGCCTAACATGATCAAGATCGTTCGTATGTAGTTGCTACATGTTGAGTTTGTTAGGATACGATGAATCATTAAATTATGACCAGTTTATTCATGTCTTTATATTGAGCTTCGCTTATATCTTTGTTAGTGTTTTAATGTGTTCTTTCACACTCTTCGATGTGTATTGCTACTCTGGATAAATTGGTGTATGCATATTCAAGAGGGAGTTTTATGCTAGATGGTGGGTTCATGCCTCCTTGTTGTCTGCTGTCGAGTGACACAAACGTGCAAGAGGATGGATGTGTTGTTGCCACTAAGGAAAAAATAGTTGTGTTCTTACTTGGGTGATGAGAATTATTGCTTACATTATGTATTGATCTTAATGCAGTTATATGTTACTTTGAGCAATTTATTTGTTACTTGCAACTTAATACGAAGAGATTTGCTGGATAGCAATTTTCCTTTTGTACTCCCTATGTACCATAATGTAATACTTTTTAGAGACCTAAAACGGAGGTAGAAGTACTTACTACTCCATCCGTATCAAAATACAGGATGTTTTAGCATTTTCTAGATAAAGCGTATGTATACATATTTTAGTGTGTAGATCAAGGATTTGGTTACCTAAATAAAAATATCTCAAGGGACAGATTTGGTTACCAAACTAAAAAAATATCGGGGGACGGATTTGGTTACCAAACTAAAAAAAATCTCGGGGGAAACGGGATTTGCGGTAACCGTGGTTAACGGAAAAAATAACAGTTGGTTACCGAACGAGATTTTGATCCAAATTTGAAATTTGAACTTACAACATTAAAGAAGACAAACCTTGATTTGACAATGATAATTTTGGACAAAATCAAACGCTCTGGGATTTTTCAACTGATAAACTCATTTACCCGCGGGGGGGGGGGGGGGGGGGGCGAGAATTTCGATTGCACTAAAACATGTCTAGATACGTGTTGTCTTATAAGCGGTAAAACATATTACATTTCGATTCGGAGGGAGCACGTTGTAGAAGTTGGTATTGTGGTGTCTAGTGAGACAGACCTTGAACTAATGTCAGGGAGACAAAGCGTTAACCACTGTCGCTCTATCTGTTTACATCGGACGACGACAAGAAACACTGGAGTACGGTGGCACCGTGGCGAGATTAAAGCCCCACCATCAACTGGTTGGTCCTGTGCGTTTCGCCGCCAAGTTTACTACTCTTGATTAAACCTCGAATTACCATGAACGGGTAAAAAGTTCTTAATGGACCGTTCCACTGCGAATTCAACTCGGCAGGAAGTTAATTGGTGCTTGATGCTTCGCATTGCATCTCTGCATATAAATAAACGACCTTCACGAACGGCTCAATTTACAGTGCACATCTCTCGATCGTTCTCCTCGATCAAGCTCTCAAGCATCCACCTCATCCAATGGCGCCATCCGCCAGGCTCCTACTACTGCTCCCGTTCGTTGTCGTGGCGGCATCCTCACCGTCCCGGCAAACCGCAAACGCCGCTCGCGTCCTTCTCCAGGAGGCAGAAGCGTCGTCGCCAGGTGGTTCGTCGTCGTTGCAACTTAATACCTAAGGGGGTTCGGATGATATCCTGAGGATGGATTATTAGTCATAGATGCAGTTGGATTACGGTCTATGTATATTGTTGTAATGCCCGCACTAAATATCATAGTAGTCATCATGTCATGAATGTGCACTATGGTGCAACCTCTATTTGTCAATTACCAGCTGTAATTTGTTCACCCAGCATGCTATCTTTTATGGAGAGACACCACTAGTGAACCTATAAACCCCGGTCCATTTTCCTACACTGTTTAACAAGCCACTACAATTTCCTGTTTTCTTTACTTACTGCAAGCATACACTATTTTTTCATACTATACATCTAATCTTTGTTTTCAGCAAGACCGGTGAGATTGGCAACATCACTGTACCGTTGGGACAAAGTATTTTGGTTATGTTGTGTGCAGGTTCCACGTTGTTGCTGACACCGGTGAGACGCTATCACCACCGTCAGTGGCATCAACCTTCCGAAGATCCTCTTTCTCCTACTGGATTGATAACGTTGGTTCTTAACTGAGGGAAATTCTTACCGCTGCACTCATTACACACTCCTCTTGGGGTTCCGAACGCACCATCAAGGTGTAGCATCAGGTTCCCACTTGCCGGTTATGGGTGATGTATGCAAGGTTGTTGGTGATGGGAGTTTCGGTACTAGGGGAACCCTTGGGTGGTGTTGGCCACGAAGACGATAGATTTGTAGTAGATTGCGGGAGTGATGTTTTGGCTTCCTGACTCATAGATATGCTCCTGTCCTAACAAAAAAGTGAAACAAATTGTAAAATACTTCAAAATTTCTAAAAAAAAATAGTTGATCAACATATACGAGTGTTCTACATATGTGGAAAATTTCTTGGTGAAATGATATGTGTGGTGCTCTATACGGAAATAAAACAAAATCAATGCTCTAGAAAATATTTGTTAATCCCATATCTTGACAACTGATTTTTCTTTTTTTTCCTCGTATATAGCACAACAAATGCTATTTCACCATGAAACTTATCATGTATGTATACTACTTTCTTATGTTTATCACCAATTGTTTTCAAAAAAAATTACGATGTTTTGTCATTTGTTTCAGTTTTTTATTTAGGTCTAAGCTTCTTATTTGGGTGGGAGTGATTGCCGTTATTTGGTCGCATTGGCTATACAGAAATCGCAAGGTTTTAACGATAAGAACTTGTATGTCATGCAAGTTATCTACCGGTGTACAGCTACAGTCCGGTCATGGTCACCCTACAGCTTATGGAGCACACAACCTGTTTTCGGAGGCGTCTTCGCTGTTGGAGATTGCGGCGAGGGGATTGTTTTCCCAACATGGATGGCCAACATAATCTACGAATCTGCACTCCATTGCCATAAGCGTCTTTACAATTGAAAAGGGTGTCCCCGCGCGTTGCTGCGGGGAT
Source organism: Alopecurus myosuroides (assembly GCA_028641055.1). NCBI lineage: Eukaryota > Viridiplantae > Streptophyta > Magnoliopsida > Poales > Poaceae > Alopecurus > Alopecurus myosuroides. The sequence continues at coordinate 58,458 of JAPCYS010002052.1, forward strand.
CGTTGTGTGAATAAAAGTTTATAGGAGATACGATACGTTATGTTTTATAAGTCAATATGAAAAAATCAATCGATCATAGTATATATATATATAATTTTTTAAAAATTATTAATATGAATAATTGGATGGTTTAAGATATGGGTGATGTGTAGTTTGCATGTAGTGATTGATAAATATTAGTGGAAATGACATGGACAATTGATTGGCTAGAAAAATCGATGATGCGGATAGGTTGCATGTTGAGATAGAAAAATCATAAATGCATGTGTAACACCTGGGGTGTTACCCTAATAGAGAGTTGTTTGTTTTCTTTTTTTTTTGCTTGCATCATATGCATCACATTGCATTGCACCATGTTTGCATCACAACTGAAAATTCAAAACAATTTAAACTTTCACCCCTTGCTCAAAATTTCCAATTTCAAACTTGCAAACTAAACCACTCATTTGTTTTTCAATAGTTTGAAATTGTTTTAATCAAATTGCCTGTTAATAAAATTTCCCCCTTTTGTTAAAAACCCTAATGGCAATTCAAAAATTCAAAGCAACTCAATCCTACTTATCATATTTCAATATGGGTTTAAATATTAAAATTTTGCAAACCAATTAAATTCAATAATGGTTGTATAATTGATTGAATTTATTAAATAAACTTTGTTTATTTCCAAAACTCCAACCCAAACACTATTTGAGAATCACCTAACAATTTAATATCACATTAATAATTCAAGTTGTTGAAATTAAATTTAAACTACCTTGTTGTTGTTGTGTTGCAAATTAATAAACTTTAATTATCAAATAAAACCTCAAACTCTATTTGGAAAATTCAACTAACTATTTTAAATCAAATTCAAACTTTCAAACTTGTGAAAAATACTGCTAACCTTTGCTTTCATTTTCTGTTTTGAAAAAAGTAATAAATAAAAATATCTAATAAAATAAACCACCCCAAAACCCCAACCTAGCCTTCTCTCTTTCTTTTCTTTTCTACAAGCAAAAAAAAAGAAGGAAGAAAAAAAATAGAAGAGAGGGGTGGAGAGAGAGGCAGCCCACCCCCCTTTTCCCTTTTCTTCCCAAGCCCATCTCCTGCTGGCCCAGTACCCCTTCGAGGGGGCACCTTTCTTCCTCCCGGTGATGTCATATCTGTACGAACACCAAAACCACCGCAGGATCTTTTCCTTCCCCCTCCGATGCTGGCCGTACCGAGCTCGCCCCCCCCCCCATATAACCTACCCCCTAGCCTACCCTCTGCTTGCCCTAAACCCACCCTAGCCCCTGCGTTCTCCTCTGCCGCCGCCGATCCTATTTCTTCCTCCCTGCGCCCTGCTGTTTTCTGAACTCACCGCCACCCGCCGGAGCAGTCCACCGTCGCCGCGCCCACACAGCTGCCCGTGAGCCAAGCGGGGGGTTGGAGAAGAACCACCCCACCTTCCTCTTCCTCCCCAACCCCGAGCACCAGCCGGAGTAGCACCGTAGCGCCCGCGGCATCATCGTTTTCAGTACGGGCGCCGCCACGTTTCTCCGGGTTCCCGTCGCCACGGTCCCCCTCGACCGCGATCAAGCACGGCAATATTTCTCCCGGTACTACCCTAGCTCCATTCCCGCTGTTTTCCCGGGTGTTTGCTCGCTGTGTATGATTTGCTCATCGGTGTCCTCCCTCTGTCCGCCATGAACGCGTCCGAGTCTGTGCTCGTGAGCCACCATCCTCTCCACCGTTGGACGCATCAGCAGGCGCGGACATGCACGTGCCACGCCCCTCCAGCACACTCGAGTGGCCGCGGTGCCCACTCGCTCCTACCTCCGCCTCCAGGTACCATCATCGCCGCGTTATCTCTGCTAGTCCACGATCAGTACTCGTTGTCTGAAGTTGTGTTCTGCTGTGTAAATTCAGTTATCCTCCCACAGCGAGCACATCTACCCTCGCACCTGTATCCCAACAAGAATACGCACCCCACCCTACTGGTTAGCGCCTCGCCTCGCTGCGCTGGGCAACCAGGGTTCGATCCCTGGGGACGCCCCCTTTTTTCGCATTTTTCCTCCGCCAGAGCTGGGCCCCACTCGTCATACACACTATTGCCACGCACGCACACAGTGCTCTGGCCCCCCCTGGCAGTGCCTGGGGTAAGCTGCTGTGCGGTAACAAAATGCTTAACACTTTTCTGTTTTAATTCCAACTACTTTTAAATTGCAGAATTAAACCCAAAAACTAAAACTTGAATAACTTTTAATCTATAATTCCAATTAATAAAAGTTATATATGTTTGTTGTTCCAAATTTAATCATCTTTCCAAATATTCCAATTGTGTACTGTTTTGAAATTCCCAAATGCATTTAAAATTCAAATTTGAATAATTCAAATGCAAATTGCTAAATTCAATAACTAATTCATTATTAATCCAATAAATACAAATAAAATATGTTTTCCATACCATTTTGAATAACCTTTTCAAATATAAATTTTGTTTCATGGTTTGAATAATTTAAATTTCCTAAATAATTTAATACTTGTTTAATTCATTTAAATTTGATAAAATCATAACTTGCTCAAAATAAAATAATTTTGAACATGCAAAATATGTTTTCAAACCATCAAAGTGTGAACTTTTCAAATGTGAGTTTGAATTTATGTTTTGAACAAATAAAAATTCAATTAAATTCAAACTTGTTTTAAATTCATTTAAAACTTGTTTAATATTGTTTAATTCATAATTAAATTATTCTAACTCCAATTTCAATATTTGAAACATGTAATCCAACTAAAATTTGATGTTCTTTTCAAATATAAATTTTGTTATTTGTTTTGAACACTTTAACTTGATGAAAACAACCAAATGCTGGTGTGACACCTTTAATGCTCCGTTTGGATGTTTGCATTGGGAGGCTAGACATTGTATTGGGTTGAATGTCCAATACCCAGGATATTGATATTGAAGTTGAATGTCAATATTTCTGTTTGGATGTATTGGATATTCGGAAGTAAACTAGATATTGAGGTTGAATGCCAAATGTTGTTTGGATGGTATAATTGATGAATTGCATTTCTTTGAGACTTTGATCATTATACTTTGTACATGTATAAAAATTGTACACGACCACATCATTCGTTATAAGGGAGAACAATAAAATAAAAAGAAAATATATCAAGAATAAATAGTTTCGACACCAACACATAACTCTTCTCCTCTTTCTTCCTTTTTTTTCTTCGGGTACATAAGAAGCCAACTCTAAATCTTCCGACATTTTGCAACTACAATGTTACACAAAGTTTACCACACAAAATATTCATCAGGATGTTAATCAATTAAGCATATCATAGGTACAACACATCACAAAAACCATTCAACCCAGCACATCATAGGTACATCCCAAAAATCATCATACACCATGTCTTCAATCTACTCTTTTAACAGAAAAATAGCACATGTACTACCTACAGCACACCATATCGGAAGAGAACTAGAGAGAGGAGAGGGTTGTGGATTGCTGAACCAAATCTGCTCCGGTCGGCGAGCACGGGATGGAGATGTGCCTGCGTCGGCCTCCTTCCAATCTCCCACAACCTACAGTTCAAAGAGAAGACATGAGTAGGGAGGGTGACAGCATGAGCAACAGGGACGAGGAGGGACTGCGGGGCAGGGACGGAGATGAGTGTGACGGCGAGAGAGATGAGCGGAAGCGCGCCTCCAGCCGCTGCCGCTCGCCGGGAGAGTACATGTACATGGAGGAGGAGGGACTGCAGCGCGGGGACGGAGAGTACCGGAAGAGCGCCGCCGGCTGCTGCCGCTCGCCGGGAGAGTACAGGGAGGGGCCTCACCTGTGGCCGCCGCCGCCCTCCTAGGTCTTTCGCGGGGGATGAGCCCGAGAACTGAAACCTGTGTCTGTCTCTGTCCTCGTATGCAAAGAGACATGAGGAAATGTCGAGCGATGTCGAGCCCTTCCACTCGAGATTGGGTTGGGTCCTTTTTTGCCTCCGCGCGGCTCACCTAGATATTGGATGCGAATACCCCACACGAATACCCCATACATCAAAACAGCAGCTTTCGCTATATTCTCTTCCGAATGTCCCGAATACCTAATACCTAGCTCCAATGCAAACATCCAAACGGAGCATAAGTAACCAAAAATTCCCAAAACTTAATAGTTGAGTTTCAAAATGGGTAACCCTTATTTCCAACTGGTTCTATTGTTGTTATTTTGTTGTTTTCCTCATCCATGCATCATGCTAATCCACCTTCACCTGTTGATTAGTTGGAAAACAATTGTTTCAACCATAATTCATGGGCTTTTCATATGCAACTCAAATTGCATATGGGTCCATTTAAATCTGTTTATCTTGTCAACTAGTTTACCTTGATGCATCTTTAAACTTGTCATGCATCCATATCTTGATCATGCTGGATCTTTTGCCGTAGTAGTAATTGTTGCATCCGGTGTTTGTTCGAGGTTCGTTGCTTCTTCCCGGATAGGACGTTGAGATGATGTGAGCAACGACAAGTTCTGCTACCTTGCGGGATCTCAGGCAAGTATACTCACTTGCTGCCAAATGGTTGTCTTTCATCACTTGTTACCGATTCTTTCCGTTGTTCTTATTCTAGCCTGTTGATACGATGCTTGTGTTTTGATCCTATCGTATGTTTACCTTGCAGCCATGATATAGCCTTTCCTTCCACTTCCTATTAACTGTTGATTGTTTACCTCGTTGGCCTTCGTGTCGTAGCTGCATGCTTAGGTTGTTTTGCTCGAGTCTGTTACCCGTTACTTTCCGTTACTAGATTACTTTTATGTTCTGGGGGCTCGATGTTAATCAATCAATCCTGTTAATGCTAATGGTAATAATAATTTGATGATAAGGCACCGGCAGGAGGCCCTTTGTGGTTTTGAGGCCTGCTAGTGTCGACCCTAATAGGAAAAGGGTCTTGTCTACTGATCCATGATGAGCGCACTACCCGCATGTGGGAAGCGATTATGGGCGCCCCCCTCAATTTGACTCGATTCGCATCTCGTCCAAATCGCCTCATTTAGTTCGGGTTTTCCATTTGCTGCATGCATGATCTTGCGAGCCCTTGGTACCCGGGTGGAACTTTCGTAGTCGGCATATAGGGGGACACGGTCTTAGAGTGCTATGAGGGTCCATTTTCTTCTGGGCTCGATTAGCCGTGCGCCCAAGGTGCTTTGGGCTTGATGCGAAGAAGAGTTGAGTTGTGTTGAGTACCTCGCTTGGTGGGTTGATCCCCCGTCTGGCGGGTTATTCTTACGTGTTCGGCCATATTGGTGCAACCCTGCAGGGATAATCTTCTCGAGAAGCCGTGTTTTCCGCGGTTATGGATTACTTGGTGAAAGTACTGGCTAACAAGTACTCAGGACAACTTAAACATAATGATTAACAATCTTTCACCCAATGATTAACAACTTGACTAGTAATAGGCTTATTGACACAATAATCTGAACCATCATTAATACAACTGTGTGAGTTATCCTCGGATTGCTTCTTCGGATAAGGGGCGAGATCCAGGATGGGTTTGTTTGGATTTACTTTCAGTTGGTTACAATACTCGATCTTATCTTCGTTCTGTTAGCCGGAAGTTGTAGTATCTCCCTGTAGTTGGTTAGTGCAGCCCGCTGTCGCTTATTTTGCAATAACCCCTTCCTTCCCGTTGATCCCAAAGTATTTGTATCTGGTGATGACTGGCTACGCCGGTATCTTGTGAGTATGGGTTTATCCACTTGCCAGTACTTAACCGTACTGACCCACGAATCTTTTTCGTGGCTGCATATTCAACATTGCAGTCAACAGGTTTGAAGTCTCACGACGTTAGCTTGCGAATCCCTCCAGCTTGGCCTGGGCAGGGATTGGACGCTCTCGGTTATCTTCAGGACTCTTACTCCAATTTGTATCTTGTCCGTAGACGGACGATATGTTGTTTCTTCCGCTGTTATTTGGATCTTTGTATGGTATCAGTTGTATCCCTGGCTCGTTTGAGTCATCTTGTATCTATCTGTTTCTGTTGTAATTGTGGAATATTCGTGAACTATTGTAATGTTATCATAAATGGCAACCTGGAATCGGTTATTATGCGGATTTGGCGGAAATGCTGAAATCTGCATAGTGCCCGATCTCGGGGCGTCACAGCATGTTAGTGGGGTTTTGCTTTACAAGAAGTATAGCTAGATAGATAGATTTCCCATTATCATATGTATTTCGCCTATTTTATTTTTGGTTTGATCTCACACTTGTGAACTGGTTGGGACTGTATGCATCTATGCATCTTAGATATGGAGAGACGAGGTGTAATAATTAAAACTTTTTAAGTAATAAAATTCCTTTATAAAAAAGGTCCGGAGCCAATTTGAATTTACGTTTATACTCTCTCTGTCCCATAATGTAACGATTTTTAGAGACCTAGGACTTACTAGTACGCCTGTAAGTGGGTAATCCCACTTATCCCACCTAACCATGAAGATGGATAAATTGTGCTACAAAACAACAAACGTGGATGATTTGACTTCCTAATTGAATTGAGGATAATTAAGTGGGAACCCCACGGGTTGCCCACTTACAGGTCTAACTGCCAGGGAGACAGAGCGTTAACGACTGTCGCTCTATCTGCTCACATCGTACGGCGACGAGAAACGCTGGAACCTACGGTGGCACCGTGGCGAGATTAAAGCCCCACCATCAACTGGTGGCTATGTGTGTTTCGCCGCCAATTTTACTACTCTTGATTAAACCTGGAGTTACCATCACCGGGTGACGCAGTAAAAAGTTCTTAATGGACCCGTGTCACTACGAATTTAACTCGGCAGGAAGTTAATTGGCGCTTGATGCTTCGCATTGCATCTCTGCATATAAATAAACGACCTTCACGAACGGCTTAATTTACAGTGCACATCTCTCGATTGTTCTCCTCGATCAAACTCTCAAGCATCCACCTCATCCAATGGTGCCATCCGCCAGGCTCCTACTACTGCTCTCGTTCCTCGTCATGGCGGCATCCTCGCCGTCCCGGGGAACCGCGGGCGCAGCTCGCGTCCCTCTCCAGGTGGCAGAAGCGCCTTCGCCAGGTATCCCAAGTTGTGAAGATGGAACCCCGGGAGCCGCTCCGGCGGCGACGCCATTGTGGGAGATAGTGCAAGAGGAAGGTCTGGGATTCGTGGAGGAGTCTCCCTCGCCGAGTTCGGCGCAAGCTCCTGCTGGATCAGTGTCGACGTCGGTGGTGGGGCTCCTGTGGAGGAAGATGTGGCTCCTGTTCGACGAGCCCAACTTCTACCGCCCGGCTCCTCGCTCCAAAAATCAGTACTGATTCACTAGTTGAGAAGAGGATTGAATAAGATCCGGTGCATGCATGCATGTCATCCTCTGCTTTTGTTTGATCCTCTTGTCTTCGGTCACCAATAAGCGTTCCAATAAGTGTCCATGACCGACGTTATTTTTCTTTCGAAACTGGCATAAGACTTGCCATTTCAACTAATAAGGAAAAAATTAAAGAGATCTACTTTAATTTTTATTTTCTAGAAAGAAAGAAACTAAGGAGCACATTATTTTGTCGATACAATCATGAACTTCTTTCTTATGTCCATTTAATGGCCAACAAACTGAGAATTAAGCTAATACATCGGTTTTAACCCACTAAGTCTCTCAAACAAAAAAACGGAGAAATGAACCCACACATAAAGAGACCGCAAAAGACAAAAGTGAACTTCATTACAAAAAACAACGAAGAATACTCAAATGAAAAAAAAATCCTTAAGCCCCAGCGGCACAAAAAAGCAACACAAATAGGTGTAGCTCATTCCAGACCGTTGAGCCGCCCCTCGCTCAGTAAAAAAAAGGTCCGCACAACACAGCCGACAATTACGAAGAGTGAGGGCAATAAAACCAATTTATTTTCCTTAAAGCAATTTTAAAGTACTTCAAATCACCAAACAAAAGGCATTTGTCTGTAGCACTAACAATATTAAGTCAGCTCCAACTTATTTGGTTTGAACTTACATAAGCTTAACAAGTAATGGCTATGATCAAATCTCTTGGCGCTTCACCCCTGCTTCTCGGGTGGGTAGCGTCTTGTGCGACTGTGTCAGATGCATTGTGATCAGCCGCTTGGCCCCTTCTTTTATCAAATCGATATGTATTTCAAGACATATCCTTCAAAAACAACTGTAGCACTATAAAATACTCCCTGCATTCAAATTATAAGACATTTTAGCTTTTTTTTCCCTCTAAAATACATGTATCTAGGCATATTTTGATGTGTAGGGTTCACTTGTTTTAATCCATATATAGTGCATGTTGAAATATCTGAAACATCCTATAATTGTCAAGGGAGTGAGTATAACATAGTCAACGTCGATGGATAAAACGTTTTCCGGGCAGATGAAGCTATAGGGATACAACTCCGCGGCCGACAATCTCGAATTGTCCTCGCACTCTATAGAATTAGATGAACGAATTGTTTATTTTCATTGTGTGTTTTTCTCTTGTAAAAGAAACATCACAAGATTTTTGTTAAGAGTTGTCAAAGTTGCATTAGTAGTATCAACCCTGCCGACACATAAGGAGAAACGAAAAAATGACAAAACATATAACGGAGGTGTCACGTACAAGATTTCAAAAGACATATTGGGGACACTGTCATCTCTTCTAGACGGTGCATACGAGGAAATACAGAATCGTAGGCAGAGCGTTTTTTTAGAGGGTATCTAAGTTTATTTTATTAGTAATATAAGCAGATCATCGGAGTGGACATACTGGGCCAGGATGGAGAATCTGCCTACGAATGGTTTATGAGGCCCATCTTCAATCTAGCCCAAGAAATCTATATGCTAGCACGAAAAAAATGTTCAATGAAGCCCCTTGCCACGCACCCCGCTACTGCAGTACTGCACAGAAGTTGAGGAAATGGGGATGAGAATTTCGCAAAAAAAAAAAAAAAAAAAGTTGAGGATGAAAACGTTGAACATCCACATGAATCAAAATCCAGGATCCTTGAGCTTCATGTAAGAATCTCTCAAAAATCGGAACCCATCCGTGCTATGGTGACGTCAATGGCTATATGGGAGCTCCACATCCACCTTTGGGTTTTATTTACGGTTTATCCTTTATGTACTCTCTCCGTCTGGAGTAGGGTTTTCTTAGAAAGACTAATCATAGTTGGGAAAGTACTCGCTCCGTCTTATATTAATTTTATAAAGGTGAACAAAAATATTAATTTCATAAAGGTGAACAAAAGTGAATGTATCTATATATTTTAGTGCTAAATTATCCGGTTTATATAACTTTCAGACAATTAATATAAAACGAAGCGAGTACAAAAGAAGAAGGTGAGGCCAGCCAGGATCCGTCCAACTACGGTTTCAAGTGGCGCGGGCATGTGATCGCCACCTCCCGTTTACTCTTGCCGCCGGGACTTATCGGGACAAACGGGACAGTAGGAGGCGGGATACACGGGTCCCACGGGACCCGTCAGTTTGATCTAAATCGCATCATTATTTCTAACCGTCCCAGCATGGAGGGAACAAATGGCTGCTAGAGCTGCTCCATCCACTAGAGCTGCATGCATCGTGGCACCATCCGTGATATTGGGTTGAGCCGCTAATCCGACGGGATTAATCGGGACCAAACAACTGGGATAAGTGGTTCTTTTAACTGGACGGGAGGCGGGCACGGTGGGCAGGCCCATCCCACTTGGATCGTTACGTCCACCTGCTAGGACGGTGATGGCGTTCTGGCGCGTGATGGTTTCAGAGGAGCAGTAACGCTGGTCTGCCATAATGAAGAGGGGCTTTGACTAGTAGTACTTGGGCGAGAATTGTGGAGGCCATGGCAGTTGCCATCAATTTGAATGTGTGGGCACATCTCGGTCGCTACTGATTGCCTCAAGCTGGTAAACAACATGCATGACGGACCACATTATCCATACTATGGCACACGCTGATGAGAAAATTCCACTTGGCTTTAAAATAGAGTGCACCGCCACTCCGAAATCGGTCCCAAATCCATTCAGCCACAGCCTTGAAACAGACCGCATCCGTCTGGGCCCCAAACCCAACTCATATGTGTGGAGAGTTTGGGACGCCCCGGATGCGCCTGGGCGTGACACAAGGTCATTGACATCACAGTCCCGTGGAGTCAGTTTGACCGGCTTTCACGTCATCGAGTGAACCGACGCACCGCTCGCATTCATGTCGCACCAACGGCGCGTCGCCCAAGAAAGACTTCTCCGGCTGTTGGGGGGGGGGGGGGGGGGTTAGACCCCAAATCCTAGCCGCATTCCCCTCTCCGCGGAACCCTAACCATCGCATTAGCTTCTTCCTTTGCCCTGGCGCAATGCCTCGCCGCCTTCCCACCCCCTACCCGATGATGACGGCCGAGAAGTGGCCGCCTATTTACCGCCGCAAGCGGATGCAGAGGCGAATACGGCTACAGAGGCGCAGGAGGTCGTAGCGTAGGCTACCACGAAGGTGCAGGTCGACGTCCTCTGCTAGGATGGCTGTCAAACATTTCGAGATGACAGGGGAGCTGTTCCGTGAGCACCATGAGGCGGAGGCGCAACTCGCCACGTAGAAGCCGACAAACATTTGCTCGGCCAATTCCTCCATAACGACCGCATTGTACGTGCTGGCACCGACGGCGAGAAGACGACAACTCCGACTCTGGATGGAGCTTCGACCCCGATGCCTCCGACTCTGGTGTCGTCGTGCTCTCCGATGACGAGTAGATAGAAAAGTAGTAACACTACGCTATGTAGTAGCATGGTTTGTAATATTCCCTCCGTCCACTTTTATAGTCACAGTTCTTGTCGGGGGGTTACCCCCGAGTAGGGGTAAGGCAAGTGCTAAAAGCAAGATCAGAAGGGCAGTTTTGACCAAGTTGGCTGGCTACCCGGTACCCGCTACCCGGTGGACAGCTATTCGGCCGTACGTACCAATGGCCAGGAGGAAGAATCAAGGAAGTTGTATTCTTCCGCGTAGAGAAGTTGTCCGGGTTAGAAGAAGTGGATTTCTACTCGGACCAGAAGTCAATGGACCCGTTCTGACACAGGATCCCGCGTATCCTGTGTCAGTACAGCGTGCGGTTCAACTTACGGAGTACGTGACTATCCGCACCACGGCGTGGCTACAGTGCGGTAGGCGCTGTCTAGTCCTGTCACTGACAGGGGACAGGACAGGGCTAGGGGCCTACCTATCTCACTGACAAGGGTGGACAGGTCCCATCTCCGAACGGCACAACGACTTACGGGGCGAGTGTCAGCGGGAACCCGGAGGCTTGCGCGGTTCTTCAGGGCTCCTGTCACATCCCGTTGTACTTTATGCTTGTTTTCTATTCGGATGGGCACAGTATATAAGGTTCCCTGCCTCCTCCTGTGAGAGGGTCGCTGGATACGTTCAGAACCGGTCGCTGCGCATTCCAGAGAGAACACTAGAGGCACACACAGAGAGAAGAGTGGCTACTCGGCTGTAGGCCTGATTGTACTGTGGCTACTCGGTAATACACATAAAAAAGATAGGCAGGAGTAGGGGTGTTACCTCCACACGAGGGCCCTGAACCTGGGTAAGATCTTGGTGTTTGCATTGTTTGTGATCTACCCCACGCGGCTACTCGCCGTGTGATCCCTCCCCGAGCACCTCCAGCGTCCATCGGTCCCAACTTTAGCCATCCCATGGCATCTGCCGTGATACCACCACGACAGTTGGCGCCCACCGTGGGGCTGACAGAGGCGCTGGCTGGAGTCCATGTTCGGACGGGACTCGTTTCTGCTACTGGGGAGCGCGTGGTCTGTGGCCTTGTCCACAGATTCGGCTCCTTCGACTTCGTCACCGACAACGCCGGAGATTTCGGTGGGAGGCCTCTGCCGGCAGGCGGCTCGGTGCTCTCCTTCGGCTCGCACCTCGTCTACATCGCCACCGCCATCGTCCGCGAGTTCCCGGGGGAGGTGCTGGTCGCGGAGGATCCTCCTGCTGTGATCGCTGCCCGCGGAAGGCCAATTGGCTGTTCTGCGGACAGCGTGGAGGTGATGGTAGCCGGCCTGGCTGCTGATGCCGGGAAGGGCGCGGCTGCTGCCGCAAGCGTCATCGAGGATCTCGCTGGCTCGAGTGCTGGCGGGAAGACCCACAAGCCCTACGAGAAGGACTGCAACATCCCCCTCTCCACTACACCGACGATACCGGCATCCGCGGTGCGGATGGGCATGCCGCCTCCCACCGAGCTTGAGCTCTTAACCATCAGGGCGCAGCTCGACCGGCAGCGTCAGGAGTTGCTCTCCGAGCAGCTAGAGCTGGAAAAGGTTAGGTTCGAGCTTAGCCTAGATCAGAACGAGTACAACAAGGCCCACGGCTTTACTCCTGTTGTTAGGAAGCATAGCAAGGCAGGCGCTACTCGTCGCAACCTAGGCGCCGATTTGGCAGTAGTAGATGTGGCTCCTAGTCAAACCGCTAGCCAAAACACTGCTACCAGGCCCAGGTACGGCACCCCCGCCAAAACCCTTAGAGCTGGAGAGGTTGTAGCCACAGAGTTGCCAAACCTAGCTGGCGACGCGCGCGCTAGGCAGCAGGAGAGGCTCAACGAGCTGGTGTTAGAGGCTGCTAGGCAGAATGAGGAGTTCCGGAAAGCCAATCCGGGGCCTGACGCTTCTCAGATTGTGCACTCGCGTGCTGCGAGGTCCCATGACCAAGCGTCATCCCCGCATCCCAGTCGCGAGAGGGACCAGAGTGTGCACTCTGGGAAAGGTAGAGAGATGCAGGTGTATGACCCGGTTCTCGCCGCGAAACAGCGCGCTGTGCCGCGAGAATCCGCTCAGAAACACACTACTGCAGGAGCAGGCTATCAAGCCCATAAAGCTCAGAGTAAGGGACATAGCGGAGACAACGCGGGGCCTTCTCGGCGTCCCGCTGCTCAGCCTACTCGGCAGAGGACGCAGCATCCTGCTGCAGCTCAGCCGCGTACGGCTGCGCCAGCAGCCAACCCTGTGGTGCAACCCGCAGTCGTGCAGGAAAACAGATATGATGATGGCTACTCGGCGATGGGGCTAGCCGGTTATGCTGACCCCAGGAACGTTGCTGACCGCCTTGGAGCGCATGTTGGAGCCCAGTGATGCCAGGTTCAAGCTGGACAGGATCAATTTGTTCGCGCAACTCGAGAACAAGGGGCCGCATGGCCCAGAATGCTTTGGCGCTCGTATCATGAACGAGCCATCTGTGAATCACTTCCAGCTGGCCAGGGGGACCAAGTGCTACAATGGCAGCACCAAGCCAGAAAACTGGTTGAGTGACTATGTCATAGCCGTGCACATTGCAGGCGGGAACCGGAGATGGGCTGTGCGGTATGTCCCGCAAATGCTTGAGGGTCCAGCTCGGACGTGGCTCAACAACCTGCCCAGGGACAGTATCAATTGCTGGCTGGACTTCTCGGAGGCCTTCATCAGCAACTTCACCAGCACGTACAAGAGGTCGAATAGGCCGCAGCAGTTGTCCGCTTGCAAGCAGCGGGAAGACGAGACCGACCGCGAGTACCTTACTCGGTGGAGCACCTTGAGGAACACCTGTGAAGGTGTGAATGAGGCCCAGGCCATTACTTGGTTTGCGCAGGGCTGCAGGCATGGCAGCATATTGTGGCAGAAGCTGCAGCGCGAGATGCCGAGTACACTCGCGGAGACCATCAAGATTGCTGACATGTATGCACTCGGCGACCCAACTCAGCCTCTGATGGACTCCCCTGAGCCGAGAAGGAACTACAACAACAACAGCGGCAAGCGCAATGATTTCCGCAACAAGCGCAGGGGTGACCGGATTGATACTCGGTATGATCCCGAGGAGGTGAATGCTGTGACCACGGCTGCTGGGAGTAGCCAGAGGCAAAAAACTGCTGGAGCCCAGTACGGGCAAAACCAGAATCAGGGCCAAGGCATCAAGAAACCATACAGTGCTTCCCGGCAGGGTAGCGGCAACTCGGGTCCTGCCCCAAACTTCATCTTCACGGAGATGAAGGATGTTCCGTGCAGCTTCCACACTCGGCATCCGGCCAGGCCTGCCAACCACACTACTCGGCAATGCAGTTGGTGGGAACAGATCAAGAACGAGGGCATGCCTCCTCCTCCTCCTCTGCCAGCTGCGAATGCCATTGTGCAGCCAGCTCGGGCACCTGCTCCCAGGCCGGCCGCATTCCCGAGAAGAGAGAATGTCAACCAGGTGGCTTTAGGAGCCAACTGCAACTTCAACAACGACCGCTACAACAACAACAACAACCGCAACAACAACAGAGGCAACAACAACAACAACAACAACAACAACAACAACAACAACAACAACAACAACAACAACAACAACAACAACAACAACAACAACAACAACAACAACAACAACAACAACAACAACAACAACAACAACAACAACAACAACAACAAAAACAACAACAACAACAACAACAACAACAACCAAGGTAACAACAACAACGACAACAATGGTGGTGGAGACCGCAACCAGTACCAGGAGCACCACGAGAGCTACATGATCTTCGTCACCGAGCCAGTCGACAAGCAGTTGCAGCACAGGCGTGCGATGGAGGTAAACACCGTCATCCCGGCAGTGCCTAACTATCTGCGCTGGTGCGACCAGGAGGTGACTTGGTCCAAGGCTGATCACCCCAAGGTGATGCCCAACCCGGGTAGCTATGCTTTGGTGCTGGATCCCACTTTTCTGGGACCCGAGAAGAATGTCCGTTTCAGTAAGGTGCTGATTGACAACGGCAGCATCAACATCATGTATCTGGATACATTGAAGAAGCTCGGCCTTGGCGAGAACATGCTGCTGCCCAGCAAGACCACATTCCATGGAATTGTGCCGGGGGTATCTTGTGCTCCAATCGGCCGCATCTGGATGGATGTCCTATTCGGCACCAGGGAAAACTGCCGCACCGAGTACGTCCGGTTCGAGGTGGTTGATCTTCAGAGCCCCTACCACGCCCTTCTCGGTAGGCCTGCACTCACCAAGTTCATGGCTTCTACCCATGCTGCCTATCTGAAGATGAAGATCCCTGGTCCTAATGGAGTGATCACCATCTCGGGTGATTACAAGAGGTCTTTGGAGTGTGCCTCTGTCAGTTCCCAGCTGGCGGAGTCCATGGTCGTTGCTGCCGAGAAGAAGAAGATGTACGAGATGGTGGCGATGGCGCAAGCAGCGCAAGGTGGTGCGCCCGGCATGCCGAGTTCCCAGTACGGGACTGCATTCCAGGCGTCCCAGGAGACAAAGAAAGTCCAGCTTGATCCTGAGTTCCCAGACCGTGTCGCCATCATTGGCACCGGGTTGGGAGAGAAATAGGAAAGCGAGCTCTCACACTTCCTCCGTGAGAATCGGGACGTGTTCGCCTGGTCTAATGAGGATCTACCAGGTGTCCCGAGGGAGTTGGTTGAGCACTCGCTACACGTGCGGCATGATGCCAAGCCAGTGAAGCAGGCGATGCGCCGCTTTGGCGATGAGAGAAGGAAGGCCATTGGTGACCAGATCACCAAGTTGCTGATAAGCAACTTCATCATGGAGGTTTGCATCCTGACTGGCTAGCCAACCTGGTGATGGTTGAGAAGAAGAAGGAGGACCCCAAGGCGGATACCGCATGGCGCATGTGCGTGGACTACACCGACCTGAACAAGGCCTGCCCCAAAGATCCCTTTCCGCTACCCCGCATAGATCAGGTGATCGATTCCACTGCTGGTTGTGAGCTTTTATCTTTCATAGATGCCTACTCTGGTTTTCATCAGATAGCTCTCAACCATGCTGATCAAATAAAGACTGCTTTCATTACCCCGTACGAGGCTTATTGCTATCGTGTCATGTGCTTTGGGTTACGGAATGCGGGGGCTACCTATCAGAGATGCATGCAGAAATGCTTGCATGATCAAATTGGCAAAAATGTGCAGTTGTACGTAGATGACATTGTCATCAAAACGAATAAAACACATACTCTGCTTAGTGACATTGAGGAAACATTTGCCAACTTGCGCAAGTACAAGATGAAGCTGAATCCGACTAAATGCACCTTTGGCGTCCCGGCTGGCAAACTACTCGGCTTCTTGGTATCCAGTCGGAGCATTGAGGCCAATCCTTCAAAGATAAAAGCTATAGAGAGCATGTCTTTGCCGAGATCCCTGAAGGATGTGCAAAAGTTCACTGGTTGCTTGGCTTCTCTGAGCCGCTTCCTGGGCATAATGGGCGAGAAGGCCTTGCCTCTGTATCAGTTGATGAAGAAAAATGACAAGTTTGTCTGGACACCGCAAGCTGATGTGGCATTCAAGGAGCTGAAGGACATGCTGGGTAGCGCTCAAATCTTGGCTAGCCCGCTACCCAAAGAACCAATGCTGATGTACATTGTTGCGACTAACCGAGTGGTTAGTGTAGTGATTGTGGTGGAGCGAGAAGAGGAAGGCAAGACTGTGCAGCGGCATGTATATTATCTCAGTGAGGTGCTGTCTAGCTCCAAGCAGAAACTACCCGCACTACTAGAAGATGACTTACGGCGTGTACCTGGGCGCCAAGAAGCTGAAGCACTATTCCAAGAGCATCCCATCACTGTGGTGAGTTCTGCTCCCATCTCGGACATCATGGGCAACAAGGAAGCAAGTGGCAGAGTGGCCAAGTGGGCAATAGAGCTGGCCGCGTACGCTCCCGCGTATGCGAGAAGAGAAGCCATCAAGTCTCAGATCCTTGCGGATTTTCTGGTGGATTGGGCTGAGGTGCAGTATGAGCCTCCTACTCCAGTAGCCAACTACTGGAAGATGCACTTTGATGGTTCCAAGGTGAAAGAAGGCTTGGGTGCTGGTATGGTGCTCACGTCACCCAAGCAAGATCAACTCAAGTACGTGCTACAAATCCACTTCAAGGCATCCAACAATGTAGCAGAGTACGAGGCCGTGGTACACGGCTTGAAGGTGGCCAAGGAGGTTGACGTGCAGCGCTCATATGCTATGTGACTCGGATCTAGTGGTGCAGCAAGTTTCAGGCACTTGGGATGCTCTGGATGCCAACATGGCTTCATATCGGTTCCTGGTGCAAACCATGACTCGATTCTTTGAAGGATGCGAGTTCCAACACATACACCGAGCAGAGAATGAGGCAGCTGATGAGCTGTCCAAGTTGGGGTCTTCTCGGCAATACATCCCGGCTGGGGTTTCCTTGGAGTATTTGAGGAAGCCATCTATCAAGCCATCCCCCAACTCGGAATCCATATTTGTTCCTTCTCTGCCTGGTGAGGAAGTTTTCCCATGGAGATTGACTGGGAGGCTGCAAAGAGAACCCGGGGACTGCCGTCTCCATCCCGGGACTGGCGCCTGCAACCTGGGGACTGTCCCTTCTTACTCGGGGACTGCCCCTCCTAACTCGGGGACTGTTGCATTCATTGAGGGAGTTCTCGCTGCGTGCACAAGGTCTCGGGGACTCGTCCCGCCCCAGAAGAAGAAGAAGAAGTGGTGGCTGATCCAATGGAACTGGACGAACCAGTGTTTCCCATCCGGGAGACACCGAGTTGGGCTCTGCCCATATTATCCTTTCTAAAAGACGGCACCTTGCCGAGTGATGAGGTTACCTCGAGGCAAATTCAGAGAAGATCCAAGGGCTATACAATCTTCAGAGATGTGCTGCATAGAAGAAGTCCTACTGGTGTGCTGCAACACTGTGTAGAGCCAGAAGAAGGAGAAGAAATACTGGTGGAGATACACCAAGGAGAATGCGGGCATCACGCCTCTTCTCGGGCTCTGGTCAACAAGGCTTTTCGGCATGGCTTCTTTTGGCTCACTGCCCTGAAGCAAGCTGAAGATATTGTGAGAAAGTGCAATGGCTGCCAAAGATTTGCAAGTAAGATTCATATGCCAGCTTCCGAGTTGAAGACCATTCCCATTACTTGGCCATTTGCTGTTTGGTGCTTGGATATGGTGGGTCCTTTCAAGCCGGCTAGAGGCACATGACTCACATTGTGGTCATGGTGGACAAGTTCACGAAGTGGATCGAGGTAAAGCCTATTCGGAAGTGTGATGGAGCCACTGCTGTGAGTTTCCTAAAGGATGTGATCCTGAGGTATGGCTACCCGCACAGCATTATCACGGATAATAGCACAAACTTTGTTGAAGGCAGGTTGCGAGGTTCTGCAGAGATAAGCGCATTCGGCTAGATGTTGCATCTGTTGCGCATCCCGCCTCCAATGGGCAGGTTGAAAGAGAAAATGGCATGGTGCTATCAGACATAAAGCCAAAGCTGATTGAGCCGCTGCTGAAAACACCTGGGTGTTGGCTAGACGAGTTGCCAGCGGTGTTGTGGAGTCTAAGGACTACCCTAACCGGTCAACTGGCTACACGTCATTCTTTCTGGTTTATGGAGCTGAGGCTGTGTTGCTCACTGACCTAGAGCATGACTCGCCACGTGTAACGCTCTACACGGAGGCAGAGGCTAGAGAAGCTCGAGAAAATGATGTTGACCTGCTAGAAGAAGCAAGAGAGTTAACTCTGTCACGTTCAGCTGTTTATCAGCAAAACTTGAGGCGTTATCATAGCCGGAAAGTGAACCCAAGGGTTTTCCGAGAAGGAGACATGGTGCTTAGGCTTGTGCAACGCACTGCGGGATGCACAAGCTGTCTCCTCCGTGGGAAGGGCCTTTCATTGTGAGCAAGGCTCTACACAATGATGCCTATTATCTTGTTGACGCACAGCCATCCCAGAAGAACAGGCCGGATAGAGCAGGAGAAGAATCCAAGCGCCCTTGGAATGTAGCGCTACTCCGCCGTTTTCATTCGTGAGCAAATTATGTATGTACTCTCTTATCCGAGTTAAACTTCTATTCTGCAATCTGAAGTTGAACTCGGGGACTGCCCTCGTCCAAACTGTTCCTTGTGTCTACTTTGCTTTACTTTGTCTATTCGGTTGAACCACTTAGAATTTCAAAAGTATACAAAGTAGTGTTTAAACTCACATGACACTCTGCGACTCTACTGCTGTCCGCAACCCGGCTTCATGGCAAGCCAGAGAACAAGCCAAAGAGTCAATGAACACATGAAAAATTGCAAAGGAAAGGGAGCATGTGGCAACCGAGTAGAGTGTTTTTTGTACTGTTTTTTCTTTCCGGCTAAGTGGTGGGCAGCGTTACTATGAATTTTTCTAAGTGGCTAAGTATTTGAAACTCCTACTTTGAACTCTTGTGACTCGACTACCAACAAAGCAACAAGTTGCAGGTAAGAGCTGAGATAAAAAGGAAAAGCGGATAAAAAATGCAACTCGGGGACTTGCATACTAACGCAACACAGCATTGAGCCAGAATCGCTCAAATATCAAGTAGCAAATTTCAAACTGGAATAAAAAAGGAGTAGCAACAAAGACTTAATTGCTTAGATACATCTGCACCCGGCATCCCGGGGATCTCATGAAAGTTTTAAGATAAAGTTTCAGGCAGCAGCATCGTGAGTAGTGGCGGTGTCGTCCGCAGCGGTCTTCTCGGAGTTGGCCTTCTCGGCGTCAGCTTCAGCATCAACGTCCATGCGGCGGCTTGCTCAGAGGTGGCAGTGGCCACCGAGATGGGATCGGTGGCCGAAGTAGAAGCAGCGGACTGGGTGCGGAGTAGCGCTGCATCGGCAAGTGCCGCGCCAGACGAGCCCAACTCGGGAGCAGCTTGCTGGATCACCATCTCGGTGGTGATGTTGGCATCCTGGCCCTCGTCTTCCGGCTCCTCGTCGCTGTCTGCAGCAACCTTGCCCTTCCCTTTCCCTGATCCCTCCTCGTCAGCATCCTCGAAGGCACTCAAGCCCTCCGAGTCGGTGTCCTCGTCTTCATCTTCATCTTCACCCTCGCTCTCCGCCTCGGTGTCAGGCTCGGTGGGGCCGTTGAGGAAGAGGGCGGTGTCCGCGTAGGACGCGATCTCGTACGCAACTGCCTTGCGGCGTGTAACGCAGTCGAGATCATCTGACCACTTGGAGCCTTGGCGCAACTCGAGAATGGTGTCGAGGTTCAGGTTCTCATACCAGCTGCATATGAAACGAAGCAGCAGATCGACGCCTGCCCGAGCTGCGGACGCACGCCATTTCTTCAGCTTGGCCTTTGCACCGTTCAGCTTCTCGGAGAGCGCGCGAAGAGGTTTGGGCGCAGATTCACGAGGCCAGAATAGATCGTGAAGCTTGAAG